>WMED01013610.1:0-14343 GCA_019650415.1 Pipa parva | reverse complement strand
GTGAAGCTCACTACCCGCTCAGCAGCAGCAGGACACTAAGCAGTGCCAGTGAAGCTCACTCCCCGCTTGCATCTCCTACATTCATTTCCGCTTCCGGGAACCGCCATCATCCGGAAGTAAATTTAGTGTTCATCTGGCATGCCTGCGACTAGTGGGAGAAGGAACAGTAGGCGCTAACATACTGTGTATCTACCCGGACTGTCCATACGAAGGAACTCTATTTGGCTCCCTTTCCAGTAGGTGGGAACACTTATTTACCTGGTGAGATACTGGTTCGGGCAAAGGGATGGGAAAAACTTGTAGCATTCCTTGCCTGGCCGCCACCTTTATGTAAATAAGTGCCACGCGTAGGTAGTCACTTATAAAGGCGGCTAACTACTGTACCGAGAGGCAAAAGGAAAGCAGAGAAACAAACCAAGCGTCGCCAGCATGGCTTTGTTTCCCCTCATCTCACTATACTACTTCCGCCCTTTACTTAACCCCGCCCCCTTGCACTTTCACAATGTGAAGCCAATGGCAACCCATATTTGTCAAGCTCCAATTAGAATAGAGCTCTCAGCCAACTGCGGGCAGTCAGAAACAAGCTGTGATTGGTTGGCGCAGAGCGCAGCAGGATGAAATTCAGCCGGAGAGGTCCTGTCACCTCTAGTAACTATTCTCCTTCTTTACAGTGTGCGCTGGGACTTGGACATGGAAACTATACACAGCATTTATTGTATATATGTGAGGGGGCTTATAAGGTGTGGCTGGGGTACTTTCCACTCATAGGCATTTTGTATGTTGTCCTGTTCTTTCCTATCTCTAAGGGCGTGGAATGACCAGCTTGCTGGAGCTGGGTGGTCCATGTTGTTGCACAGAGGGAGGTGGGAAACTTAGTAAAAGCCCAGTAAGGGAGTTGAGGATGGCATGTCAGGTGAATAGAAGGCGACATAATCAAAAGCCTCATGGTAAGGTACTAGATAAGGGTGACCATTATTATTATTTTATGAATTATTGCCAAGGTAATGCAGGCTACACTGTAGATGTGACATTTGTACAGAGTCAGAATTGTACTAAAGATCACAACCCTTTGCTATTGGTCACAGCTATTTCCTTGGAGAGACAACACTGGGTGATACATCTTTATGGCCCAAACCACTTTCTAGTCAGTGGGTTGCTTTAGTTTTCTGGGAATTTGTTATGGACATGACAGAGTTATTGACTAGCTCATGTAGTGTGTGTTAACCTACAAATGCACAGACACACACACAAAAAAAACAACACAACTCTGGCTTCTATTTCTGCTGTCTAAATGTTAGACCCCAATGTTACTAATGATTCATCATTAGACTGGATTTACCAAAAGTCACCAGAAAATAAGTGATCTTGGGCCAACTATTTCTATTGTGCCTCAGCTCTTTGTTGGCTCCAAACTAGCTCCTGCTTTAATACTGTCCTTAGGAACATAAGATGCCCTTGCAGTTTGAAACTCCAGAAAGGCCCAGTGAGGTCTGGGTCCATCTGGAGATCTCAGTGTCCTCATTGGCCAGTCTGACATGGGCTACATTCCTGGGTGGAACAGTGTAGTACTAGCAGTGGTGCTACTGAATGTTGTAAATACATTATAAATATAAAAAACAAGATATTTATTCTATTCTGAAAGACCCCATAGTTGCTCTACATAGAATTAAATAAAACATTTCCTGGGTGTTTAAGCTTTTCAGTATTCCTGTTTAAAACTTTAAAAATTAAGCTACTCAATTTTTTTTGTATTTTGGAAGCAGCTGTATTCTGGAATAGCCATACAGTGCAAACACATTTAGGAGAAAACTGCTACAAAAATTACTATTTTGCCTTCTTAAACGTAAGGGAATTTTCCTTTTGCCAGTACCCTTACCAAGCCACTTCTCCAAAGACAGGGAATGCACACATAGGCAACTGCCCATTAAAAATATTATGGCATTACTTAAAACTCCTGCCTATTGGAGGCATAAGGCCTGGTGCACATGGGTGATCACATGTCTGCCATTGGTGAATGTGTCACCTTAAGGAGATAGGTGTGTGATTAATTGACACTTAAATTATTCATCACATTTCTATATGCTGTTTTGCTGTGCACAGACTCACTATTCTTCCTCAGAATTCTAAAACAATAAATACAAAATGATTTTAAATTAAGATTATATAAATACCAGTTCTTTCACTTCAATTGTATGCAACATACTAAAATGTATTTAAGGGAAAACCTACTTTGTGTGGAAAATGAGTACTGAGCAATAACTGGAAACTTTGTATTGGTACTGCGCCATTGAACTGTATATTGACATTGAACAACAACTGTTAGGGGTTTATTGACTAAAGTGAGAATTTGACTGTCAGATTCTCAAACAATGAATTCCCATAGCAAGACCGCAATAATTTTAAAGTTACGATAATATTGCCATAGTAAAGTCACGACTGTGACAATATTTCCATAATGAAGTCACGACTGCGACAGTAGCAGTCTTTTGCAACTGTCTTTAGCTGGAGAATTCACACCTTTATGCAACAATTCAGACTTTAGCCAATAACCCCCAAATACAAGCTTCACACTTTTGTAGAAGCACTGAGCATTTTCTTGACACTAATCAATACCAGGTCACTTTACAGTAGAGTAATCAAAATTCAGG
Source organism: Pipa parva (assembly GCA_019650415.1). Taxonomy (NCBI): domain Eukaryota; kingdom Metazoa; phylum Chordata; class Amphibia; order Anura; family Pipidae; genus Pipa; species Pipa parva. The sequence goes on along the minus strand of WMED01013610.1, from coordinate 11,695 downwards.
TGACAAAAATCAAATGCAGTTGACTTCAGTTAAGAAAACCTTACCTTGTTTGAAGGATTCTAGCTGTTTAACTAGAGTGCTTGCCCCCCATAACAACTCTGGCATCTTCAGTCTTCTTTTCTCTGTAGCCAGTTGTCACTTTGTTGTGCTACAGACTCCATTAGGAAGCACATTGTTTGTTTAGTGATGACACAGTCTCCATAGTTTTCTGAAACTTTACTTATAAACAGTTTAGGGCCTTATTGATTAAAGGCCGAATAGTCACGTATAGCTATGAATTCACATTTGATCACCACTTCTCCATATTCACTTATTAAGTAACCTCTGTGATGTGAATATGTGCCAAATTCAGGTGACTATAATATTTGTGGATTTATGAAGCTCGTTAAATTACTTTGCATGCGAGTGCACAGGTAATTTGCGTATTGAGTCAATCTCAGTTGTGAATTTGATAAGGTGTAGTGCTCTGAATTCACCTGTTTGACTTTGCCACATCAGAGTGGCAAACTGGGGGGTTGATTGCAGGGCTTCAGTGTGGCATAAGGTGACTATTTCTTCAAAAGAGGCAATGGGTAAGGTAGGACATGGCATATTTCTGAAACAAACCACTTTCTTTGCAGAAAGTTACAGAGGATCAAGTAACGACAGTTCTGGAGAACAGAGCGTCTCATATATAAAACAAGAGGTTGCATCTACAGGTAAAATAAAAAGCATTTGCCGAGAAGTGAATATAATATAATTTAATGATATAATTGTAAAGTTGGTATAGTGGAATCATTTTGTATATCTATATGGATAGATTAGTATTATTTTGTCCTTTATTTGTTTCAAAAGAATGTTTTGTTGTAAAGTATTAATTTAACTCTAGTAAAGCACAAACAGTGTCGTGAATTTATTACAGATCTAGTTAGCTGTCTTTGATGTCCACTGCATAAAAATAATGACTTTTGTTAATGAAAGTACACGTTTTCTATGTTTCTCTGGTGCTAACAACAAGTTTAGTGAGTTTAGCTACTGACATTTCTTTTATTTCAATGTTCTGCAATATACAGATAATGAAGACTCTGAAAACAACTTTTCACAACACTGCACACCAGAAAGTGTAAAAATGGAACTTGATGGTAACAGTGAGTAAATGGCCTTTTTTAATTGCATGACACAAGAAAGTCTGTCCTTCTAGGTTGAACCCTGACCTGGTTAGTTTCTGCATAGTATTTAAATGCTGTGTAATGTTGCCTTGCTGTGTTGCTTTATTTTAAGTATGGTACTATTTTATTGTTATTATTTCCTATTTTGTGCAATTTCACATAATGTTTTAACTAGCTTTGGTTTATTGGATTCCAAACTTCCCCTTTAAGTACAGATCGATTTAGGACAATTTTCAGACTTGTGTATTTTCACAGTTTAGCTATACGTTATGTTTTTTCCACAGTATACAGTATATGTAAACATTTAAAGGGGTAATTCAGCAAAGAGCAAACTTACCCTCCGATCCTTCGCATCAGTACGCAGAGACTGTTACGCGTTTGCTGAGTCCTGCACACGGACATCAGCAAGCAGTTTAAAGGGATTCCAGTCTTGGCGAGGCTCGACTCAAGACGCCTTGCGAGACTGGAATCACTTTAAAGCGTTCGCTGATGTCCGCGTGCAGGACTCAGCGAACGCGTAACAGTCTCTGCGTACTGATGCGAAGGATCGGAGGGTAAGTTTGCTGTTTGCTGAATTACCCCCTAACAGTTGAAAGACCCAAGGGGCTGATTGACTAAAGTGTGAATTCACTTCTATACGCGATGCTACGCTGGGGAAGTCACAGATTCACTTTTCCTTATTGAATAAACAACAGATAATCTTGGTGAACAATTACTGTGATCTGGTGAAGTCAAACGGATGAATTCAGAGCAGTCCGCCTGTCCTAATTCACCACTTTGACAGGTTTAGTCAATAGGCAAATTACCTGTGCACACTCATTCAACATAAGTTGAAGAGCTCCGTAAGTCCTCTACCATCGGAAGCTTCCAAATTAGTTGCATATTTGCCACATCACAGAGTTTGCTCAATACATTAACATGGGTAAGTGGTGAATAGAATTTATACTTTTTCACAACTATTGGGTATTTAGTCAGTCAGCCCCTAAAAGGCTGGAGGATAAATAGAGAAGATTTAATTTTGTTCTTACTGAGGGTCTTTACTTGACCAATATGTCAGTTTCTCATTAAAGGCCTGTGAGAATGTCTGTACTGAAGACACTACTAGAATGGCAACTGTAAAGGCAGAACCTACTGATATAGATAAGTTTACAAAAATAGAAAAAAAATAAATATTTATAAATGGTACAATGGTTATTGTACAACTGTCTGCTTATAAACCTGGCATTGACCTAAGTAAGTCAATACAGAATTGATGCTGTTGAAGTAATTCTGAAATATTTTCATATACAGACCTCCAATTTTAACTTAGGTCAAAGATTCAGGGAAAGACTGGTAGAGTTAGTTAAAAGTACAGTAAAACAAAAAATATGGGATTGTACATTCTCCCATGTAGAATCACCCTTGGTATAACAAGCAGTTTAGTTTTCCTTTAAAAGGATCAAGATTCTCCAGAATACATTTATGGCACAACTGGCTGGACAGAACTCAATACATTTCAGCACAACAAAACTTTATTACTTGGGAAAAAGCACAGGGGTCTTGTCATTGATCTTAAGGTTAATAAAATCATTTTCTAATGTGTTGTTACATTTCTCCATAGGAGCAGATTCATTAAGTGACCTGCCAAAAGAACCATATTGTCCATGTGAAGAAATTCCAGTGATCAAAACAGGTAAATGCTACTTATATATTACATTTTCATAAACACAAAAATTTACATAATGCAGCATATTAGACTCAAATATATTACTGACAAATCTATTTAAGTGTAAGCTAACATTTTAATCTTCCTATTAAAAGAATTCAGATTCACAAGTAATATGACCAGTTTTTAGTAAGATGCCAAAAAACCTAAGTGTTTTGAACTGTGAAAGGAAACCATGGGAAGAACATAAAAACTCTATTAATTTGGCGCCCTGGCAAAAATGACAGTCTGTGACACGGCAAAACAGCAATGGTAACCACTGAACCAAGTACATATGGGATATATACAGATATATATATATATATATATATATGTACATATGGGGTAGTATTTGTCCACTTTCAGATTTCCCCTGTTATTGAATATCTGGCTTCCTAAAATTGTTTGTTGTATTTAAACAAAATATTAGACACAACCTAAGTAGTAATGAAATTCAATTTCTGATTTATTACTTCATCTATTTAAAGAACAAGATCATCCAACAGCCACATTCAATACCCAGCCATTTGAAAAAGTAGCTGGTCCTTAGTTACTCATTAAGTCTACTGAACAAATGTATTCTATAATTATACTCAGATATGTTAAAGCATTCTAGGTACACTCTTTCATTAAACCAAGTCTGACACTGAATGTTGCCCTGTACCACTTCAAAGTGCTTAATTCATTTATCCCAGCTTTTTAGTAGTAATAGACAGAATTAAATGCACTCTCCTTAGGAACTTAGTCCTTAGGGGACTGTCTTTTATTCTTGTTTCTCAGTTAATCTTCATAATTTCTTTAGATTGTTTTGGGGGTTAATGTCAATAAGCAATCACAAAATAACCACATTATAATTGTTTTTATTTAGAGGATGATCCAGACCCACAGGATGATGCAGGTGATAACTACAGAATAGTCACAGTAGATAATGTTAAAGAAGACGATAGCTGGAATGACCATGAACTTAGGTCCTTATTGCATGTGTGTTCAGATGAGAGGATCTGTCAACAGTTGGAGGGTCCATTCTCTAATAAAGTTTTTGAAGAGATTGCTGAAAGTATGATGGGATATGGCATAAACAGGGACTGGAAAGAATGTCAAACACAGTATATAACACTTAAAAATGAATATTCTGTACTCAAGAATGATGGAAATCAGCAGCTTTCTCTTGGAAGAACAATTACATTTTCTAATGAAATTGAATGTGTCATGCAAAAGTTGTTAAATGCAAAAGCAGCAGGAGAAAGTAGCACATGCAATATAAACCCTTCTAGAGCAAGCTATTCTGAGCAGTCTTCTGAAGTTTACAGCAGAGGAAGTACAGGTAAGGAAACCTGGTAAGGTTGGGAACATTCTTAATTGCAGCTGCCATCAAAACAAAACGTTATTTGTTTCAGACACCTGTGCCTTTGTCTTTCAAGTCTCCAAGAAAATATTTATAGGTACCATTTACAATGATGGTGTACCATAAATAACCCTTTTATGATTTTTGTTTCAAGTACCACAATCAGCTTAATGTTCCTGGTGGATGTCGCTGGCAAGGGCATCAAATGTGGACAGCTTCCTTGTATAGTATCACACTATAAGAACATTGGGAGTTTTGTGGCCTTTCTATTGAATTTGATTAAAGGGACACTAAAGCCTGTAAAAAAAAAAGTGCTTTGTATTTATTGGCCACCTAATATTAAAAAAACAAGTGTTAAAATGTTTAGTTTACAGATTTTGCAGAATAGTCATAGCAGTTGAAGAAAAGACACTCTCTTGGAGCAGAGGCTTTCAGCTAATTCTAGCCCCTGCTCCATTAGTCAAGGACTATGTTCTCTTCACCTCCTGAAACTAATTAAAATTCACATCCACTTTAGATACACTAGTGCAAGGCAGCTCAGAGGGACTTGAGAAAAGCAGCTTAACAGCTCAAAGTCAAAAGCTGTTTAGTAATCCAGACGCTACACACAAGTAACAGCCTGCACAAGAGGTAAAAGGGGTGGGACTAGGGTTAGCTGATAGCATCATCACAAAGTGCTTGTTTTTTCTTTAATTGCTATGACTATTCTGCAAAATCATGAAAAATAAACCTGTCATTTTAATACTTGTACTTAAAACTAGGTGGCAAATAAATAAAAGTTTTAGTGTCCTTTATCTGAAGACCATTAAGCCAATACTTTATCAATTTGAAATGTTTTTAATACTTGTTTTTAAATTACAGCAGTGGCTCTTTGACAGTGCAAATGTAAATTTACAGTCTTTGCATCAATTTGGTTATTCTGGCAGCAGAAGAAATTACCATCGATTTTAATAAGGATCAACAACTTGCCTCAAGAATGAAGAGAAAGGCTTCACAATATGGTGGGTCTTTAAAAGAATATTAAAAATATTTTAAAATTGTATTTAAGCTGAGTATATACAGTAGGAGTGGTATAACAATACTCTAAAATGCACACTTACAAGCCAATATCTTGACAAATAAATGTAGTTCAGTTTTATCCATTGTGCAAGCTAGCACCTCATATTCCATTAGCCAATAAAAGGTATCACCTATACTCTCTTGTCTTTGCTTAAATCTATGGCTAACACGGTGCTAAACTCTGTTAGCACCTCATACAGACACAAGTTTCTCATTGGTGCACAATTTAAATGACTTTGATTGTTGTACAGTAACATTTTGGGATTATGCCTGAGGAGGCAGAAAGCCTCATTGACTAAAGTGTGAATTCACCTATCGAATTCACTTTGCTCCAATCGAGTCACATTGCCAAAATAGACGCAAATTCACTTCTCAGGATTGACTAAATAGAGAATAAACTTGTTGAATATGTGGACAGCGGCAAACACTGTTGGATGCGTAGTGTGGCATAATCGGAAGTAGGATGAGAAGTCATACAGAATGGTGCAAATTCAACAAGTGAAGGGCAGTGACGTTAGTGTCACCATAACCCACTAACTGTATTCTGTCAATATTCTATGTATTAATATGTCAGCTTGTCCCTAGTTAATGTTGTCACTTTTGATTCAGTTGCCTTACGCCACACTGGCCTTACGCAAAATAATGCAAAGAGCTTCATAAGGTTGTGACGCACATCGTCACCCGAATTGGTCACATATTTGCCACATCACAGAGTTTGCTCAATAAGCGAACATGGGAAAGTGGAGAATAGACCCAAATTGACAGATCTACGTAACTATTCGGACTTTAGTCAATGAGGCTCAGAAAGTCTGTGACAGAAAACATTAAGGGAGAGTGTATAGTTTAAAAACTTAGATTAGTGAACATTTTAATATATATTATACAGTACTGCAGCATATTGTAACTGCATTGTACCTTCCAGTCCTCCGGGTGCACCTGCCATGCACACCTGGGTGTGACCCTCTCTGGAACAGCAGTGTCTTGGTGTGCATATCCATCTGCTTTTTATGATGGTGTTTTTGACTTGCCTTTTTTTCAGAGCTTCAAGTTCCTGATAATAATCATCCAGATCACCCAATAAGATGTACATCTGATAAAGCTTCCCATGACCTGAATTCCATGGTGAAAGTAGGTGAAAGACAATCAAAAAGAAGGTTGATTAATCAACAGGGGACTTATGAGGATGCTGGGGAAGTTCAACTGCTGGATGACCAGGCAGAGCAGAGTTATTCTTCTCAGGTGTGTTTTTTCCCCTACTGACAGTATCGGTTTTCAAATCTAAAAGAATAAAGACAAAAATGATGATAGTGTATTTCATCATAGCAGTTTGCTAAATCAGTATTTATGTAACATTGTGGGGGACACAGGAGCACTGGGGTAAAAGGCACCTCCAAAATGGAGGTAGGACACTGCAAGAATTTGAAATCTGGGTCTTCCCAAGCTCATTTTGTCCCCGAATCCTGTCATTCAGAATAAGCCTCTTCTGTGTCCTTTGCACAGAATGATCTAGGATATGACCTACAGAGAGGTTCAGTCAGTGGCTAGTACTGGCAGCTGAGACTAGTAGATGTTCTAGCCTTATCAAATGAACTCGCTGCACAGGATATTTAACTAGGTTTCACCCTCTTTGAGAATTTATTAGATAAAAAGGACTTAAATCTGCAACACTCTCCATTTGTTGCAGAGCATTGATGATTGGACAGTGCTTGGTGTTCCTGGGTAAAAATTACTCCTTTTGTCCTATTTTCTTAAAAAGAGATTAAATGACAGAAAAAAAGAAGGGGCTTTATTTCCTGTTTATTCTTGCACTTCACTTAGCCTCTTATGCTTTTACTGTTAAATGCCTTGGGCTCCTCTTGGCATGAGGAATATAATTTCCTTATAATTCTGCTTTGACTTGGAGCACACTTGAGGATTTATTTCTGTTTCCTGTGAACATCTGCCTTGTTAAGGGAATTTTAGTCAGATTACATCTTTACATATGCAGTATTATACCTTAATGAGAAGTGTTTCTCCCCAGCAGATGTTTCATGTGACACAGAATGATTGAGTAGGTAGCACTGATAAACTCCTACAGCAGTAAATGTGTGTGTGACATATACTGTCCAGTTTTCCATGTAAAGGTACCCTCCCCCCAGTACTTACCACTTAACGCCTGCACACACGTCAGCGTATCTTCTGTAATCTCCTGCTCTCCTAATTAATTTATGCAGCCAAAAGGTCAGCATGATGCTTAACCAATAGCAGTCAGGCAGCTTTTTCTTCTCCTCTTGCCGGACTTGCAGAACAAAGGAGAGGGGAGAGGAAAATGTCAGCTCTCAGGAAAACAAATTAAGGAAAACAAACAGCAAGTATTATTTCTTCCCTGAACTTTTTTTTTTAACTATTTGGGTGAAATTTATTAGACTTGGAAAAGCTGTTTCGGCTTTTCTGAGTTTAATCGGGAGAAGGCTTTGAAGTTTCTCGCGGTAAGTATTGCGAGATTTTCCTTGAGCAGTACTTGCTGTGAGAAACTTTTTTATATTAAATATATCTATGGAAAGGTAGCCATACAGTATAGCTACCTTTCCATGGATATATTCAATAAAAAAAAGTTTGTCACAGCAGACATCAGCGAGCGCTTTAAAGGGATTCCAGTCTCGGCGAGACCAAAAGAGTTGACTCGACGACATTGGAATCCCTTTAAAGCGCTCACTGATATCTGCGTGCAGGACATCAGCGAGCGCATATCAGGCAGTGCGAAGTGAGGCGAGGACTCCGCACCTCACTTCGCACTATCGTGAATTACCCCCATGGTCCTTAGTAACTCAGCATCATTGACTCCTAGACAGGACCTCTTCTTGGTGTTTTTTGGAGCTTAAGAATATCCTTCCCTCAAGGTTTTTTCTTTCTTGTATGCCCACAAAACACAGGGACTTCCTTGCTATGGTTTCAAGTCTCATAATTTTGGAAATCTTTTCTCCAGTTCCAAAGAGTTCAGGGATTCTATTCAGTGGTCATGTCCCCATAATTTCTAATTAAAATCACAGGAAGTTGAAAGCATTGCTGGGGGGAGAGAGGAACGCTGTAGCGTTAAGAGCAAAATCAGACGGAGCCAAGCCAAGGAAGAGGTAGGAAAAGGGTAAGGAGGGGGTGAGCACCAAGATAGCGCCCCCTTCCTTCAGAGGGTAGTGAATGGGAAGGAGGGGGCAGGGAATCCTTTGTTTAGTTGATAAGGAGTAGAGAATTGGAGTGTAGCAACCCAAAGTGATGAGAATTGACAGCTGAATTCTCACTTTGATGAATAAGCCTGTAAGTCTATAAATATCCTGAAGCAGGATACTGAACCAGGATGTTTTTCTTTTCCTAACAAAGATAAGAGAATTCTATATTTCTCGTACAGTTAATTTTTTCTCTGTTTTACACTGTCTTTCCATTCTAGCATTCAACTTAATATATGTTTGTTACAACTATTTTAGGCCAGGGACAAAATTTGATTTGGATTACTGTGCTTTTATGGTTATTTGCTCTTAAACCCAGACCCATTGAATTAGAGGGGAAATGCCTGGGGACAGACACATTCCAATGAAGAAGTCTCTACAGTTTCCAGAGTATACTCACCCCCTCAAAATCAATAATAGTAGAAACTTGTACTCTCAAGATCACACATTTGTTTGCCTTCCATTCTGCATTGTATCATGATAATGTGATAGTTTTTTTTTTCATTTTGTTGTGTCTTATTTTATTTATTACAGCTTCTTCAGCTCCAAACAAGATTTAAAAGAAACAACTTTTTATTAAGTCGTACTGTCAAACGCTGCCGCCCTTCAACTGGGAAGTTTAGAAAGGTTTCCAAAGACATTATTTGTTTGCCAGCTGAATATCCAGAGGAAAATTGCACATACAGAGTTCCACGTGGGAAAGAAAGGGAACAGCTAGCTATGCAGGGTCTGGTAGGCAAGATACTTATACAGTCTTCCTGGAGCTTTGAAAATTTCAAGGCAGAAGTGATTTCCCTTTTCAGAAAGTATTTTGCATGCACGGACCAAGAATTCTCATTTTCCTTTTTACAGGTATGTGTCATATGTTGGAATATGCAGACTCTGAAAATGAAGGACTTAGGGAATTCCTCCCCTTAACACTTTGGGGGACTTTTAGATTGCTAGTCATTTTTTATTTGCTCTGAATTGTATTTTCTTTCATAGTCAAAATTTATGTGTAAAGGATAACATTATTAATACCTTAATGGGAGTGAAAAACAAGCAAACATATTGTGATATAAGGCAGTAACCTTGCAAAGCTTTAAAATGATGCATTCCCACAGACCGCATATATATATGTACATGGTAGAGAGAAGCCTTGCAGCCCTGGATGAGGTCACTATTGCCAGAGTTTACCTCTACATATAGCTAGATTGAGGAGAAAACACTAGGGGAAAAATCATAACCCCTTCCCCTTGAAACTCACACTTTAATTAATGTACCTTATATTTGTTGCAGTCCAGATGCCTTGACACTACAACCTCTGTTGATCAGAAGTTTTTAGTGCATTGTATTACACCACAACTACATGTCAATATCCTTTACTGTTACCTAACTTGGTATCGGGCTCATTGTTATGTATTCCTTCCCTATACAACCTGTTCATTACTTTTATTTTTTAGATACAAAAGTACAATTTTACTGGGCATTGTTTGTAATTTTTTCAGTGCTGCATTTACTGTAACCTTGCAACTTGAAAAAAGCTTGAACATTTCATATTGACATACCATGGTTTATTAACAGTTCTGATGCTATCATTCTAAGATAGTAGCGTATAGTCTTTTAAAAGATTCTGGGGGTTATTGACTGAAGTGAGAATTCGACTGTCAAATTCTCAAACAGCAGATTCCCATAGCAAATCTGTGACTGCAACAAAATTCCCATTGTAAATTAGCAACCACGACAATTTTTAGATTTGCTACTGCAACAATATTTTCATATTAAAGTTGCGACTGTGACAAGATTCTCATTTTAAGATGCGACTTTGACAGTAGCAGTCTATTGTGACTGTCTTTAGCTGGCAAATTCACACCTTTACACAACAATTCAGACTTTAGCCAATAACCCCCTGTGTGTAAAAATATGTATTACCTGACCCCAGCTACCCCTAGTGATTAGTATTTCATAGCATCCAATTCTATAATTTTAAGTGATAGATTTGTTTTATTCTAGTATCCTGTAATATCTACATTGTATGTCTTTGCAGTGTTTACCAGGAAATCGTAAATTAATTAAACCAAATGTATCAGCAGGCTTTAAATGGAGTGGAATTGCTATTATAAGCTTAGCAGCACAAGGCTCATTGTATATAAAAACACAACACTCTCTTGCTACGCCTGCAAAGGTAAGCTTTGTTTTTGGTACTGTCAGTATTTTCTTGAGTACATTAGACTGCTGGAAAATGGGACTATTGAAAGTAGCAGTGTTAAACCACTTTCCATTTTAATTACATTATGTCCATGTGTCTACATTTCTACATTTGCATTACTGAACAGAATTAACATGTAAAACATGCTAGTATATGTGTCCGACCGCTCAACTGCCAATAATTTCTGTGGCCATTTTTTTGCAGAAAAGAAATCTCTCAAAAGCTGCTCATACTTTTCAGAATACATTAGGCACAGTGTTGTCGAATTTCATACATGTACAGTTCAAATAATCTGTTCTGGCTATGAGAATGGGTTTAAAATGATAATGTGAAAAATAAAATCTGCATGTGGTTCTTGGGAAGTTTGGGGGCCATTAAAATCTTGGGGGAAACCTCTGTGCCACAGGCATTAAGTGCAACAGTCCTTCAGTAAGTACTGAAATTACATTGTATAGAAAATAGACTTTTTCATTCATTTAATGCAGGGGTCCCCAAACTTTTTACACAGGGGGCCAGTTCACTGTTCCTCAGACCGATGGAGGGCCGGACTAAAAAAAAACCTATGAAAATCCCTATGCATACTGCACATATCTTATTTTAAAGGACACCTAAAGTCAAAAAATAAAAAAACAAGTGTTAAAATACTTACCTTATACTGAACCGATTGATTACAGTCACAGCATGAGCTGTGGTATAATTAGCCGGCTCCCGATGCTTCCCCCGAAGCCTCCTTCACAGTGCGCTGGCTGACATAGAAGGCAGCGCACAGCTCCTTCTTCTCCTTCCTCAGCCTCATACATCATCACGCTCACTTCGGAGAGCATTCTCTTTGGCCCCCGCACTGAACGTGATGATGTTTAAGCCCTGAAACTTCCAAGGTGTAACAGGGTGGGAGGAGCTGCAGCGCTGGCTTCTCAGTCAGCCAGCACTGTGAAGAAGCATCGGGGGAATCATCACGAGCCGACTAATTACAGCACAGCTCATGCTGTGATGGTAATCACTCTGCTCAGCATAAGGTAAGTATTTTAACTCTTTTTTAATTTTTTTACTTTAGTTCTCCTTTAAAGTAAA
>WMED01013608.1:0-14344 GCA_019650415.1 Pipa parva | reverse complement strand
TGTGTAAAAAGTTTGGGGACCTCTGCTCTGGGGGTTATTAAAGAAGAACTAAAGCTTGGTTGGATCAGCGGCCCACATGGTTGAAACATCATCACGTTCATTTCAGGGGCGAATGAGAATGCTCCCCGCAATGAGCATGATGATGTGTGAGGCCTGTGAACCAAGTAGGAGGAGCTTCACGCTGGCTTCTCTGTCAGCCTGCGTATTGTGAAAAAGTATTGGGTGCTGGGTAATTACAGCACAGTTCACGCTGTGACTGTAGCGATTCATCTTTATATAAGGTAAGTTTTTCAATGTCTTTTTTATTTTATAGCTTTAGGTCCCCTTTAATCAAAGTGAGAATTTGACTTCGGGTGGCTACACTCTGATTCTCTACTCCTTATTGACTAAACAGAGGATTCCCATAACAAATTTGCGTTCGGGTATTCCCATAGAGAATTTGCTAACACGTCAGTAGCCATCACACTTTTAAGCAACAATTTGAACTTTAGTCAATAACCCCCTCTTGTGTGTTTATGTATAAGTGATAATGTGTATTAGTCTATTTACATGTGTGTGAATATGAGTGTGTATGAAGTATGTTTGATCAGTCTGTGTGTGTAGTATATGTATTTGTCTGTATAGATGTATGTGTGTGTATATCAGATCTATCACACCAAAACAGGAGTAGAGCAGGAGCTGGAAATAACCGCAGTGTTGTTTTATTTTATACAATACGTTTTGAACGCACAGACACTCTCTGTATTGTGTATATGTGTCTAAGGACTACTTCATGTGCTTCCTTCAGTACAATTAAGGGGGGAATTCACCATAGTGCGAAGTGAGGTCCGGATCCTTCGGCTCACTTCGCACAGACTGTTATGCGCTCGCTGATGTCCTGCATGTGGACATCAGCGAACGCTTCAAAGGGATTCCAGTCTCGGCGAGGCAACTCAAGTGGTCTCGCAGAGACTGGAATCCCTATTAAGCGTTCGCTGATGTCCACATGCAGGACATCATTCAGTGCATAACAGTCTGTGCGAAGTGAGCCGAGGGATCTGGAGCTCACTTCGCACATTGCTGAATTACCCCCCTAATGTTGTTTCTAATATGATGCGTTTGCAAGGAAGCGCGGGCTCCAGTTCTTTTCAGAATTGATAGCTCTTGCACTTTATTTAGATGACTTTGAATAGCTCACATTGACATTGCATCTATTTCTCTCTGCAACTACATGTAACATGCTGGATGACTACACTCATCTCTAAACTTTAATTTGCACAACTCTGTATACAAGAAGCTTTAATGCCTGTAAAACACTGCAAAATCAAAATATGGAAATAGTCCTTCTCAATGTTCTTCCAAAGAAAAACTGCATGGTCCATGTGTTTTTTAAGGGTTGTATAATGTCAATGAAAACATTAGGGTAAAATAGCACAATCGCTGAAGCAACAAACTTTGATGTTATTAGAAGGGCAGCTGGAAATAATATGAATAAATGCCATTGAAAACTGCATGTTGGATTTACTTTATATTTTTCGAATCAGACAAGAATAAATGATTGAAAACCTCTTAAATAAAAAGTACTGCAGTTAAAATTTCTGTCAGAAAATTTATGACACACTAAAATATAAATGCAATTTTTATAGAATGACATTTCTTATAAAAGCTAGATATGTGTTTTGAATTTCTCCCATCTAGAAGCAAGTGTTGAGAATATTTGCAATGTCAAATCATTTATGGTGTGAATGCTAGAGGTCTATTATTCTTCTCTGTTGTGTGTGTGGCTATAGTTTATTTTCTGGTCATTGAATGGAATGCACCGATAGGGATAAACACAGAGGAATAGTTGGAATAACTTCCCAGGGTCAAATAATCATATAAAAACTAAGCATCACAACCAAAGCGGGAAAGGCTAGGGGGAGTACAGAAACAGTCTAAATATCACAACTGATCATTTAGTCAACTACCTATTATTCAGCTAGTCTCTTATCTAAACCAGAATACTTTGGCAAGGGCTCAGGGGCCAGACTTTAACAGCTATGCAGGTAGCTAACTGATTGAATGACACACAGCAGTTAACCCTCTTTCAGTGCCAGATGTAAAGTAGATACAGAATTATCAGTAGAAATAGCAATCTTCCCCTATATTTAATCAGACTCTATAATTACTAGGCACCCTGACACCTTTTGATCAAAGGAGAACCTGGGAATCTGAATTAACCTTAGTTACTTATATTGTAAGTGGTAAAAGATATTTATTAGTGAAATACACCCCATTCAACTGTGTTACTTCAGCTTAGGGGCATTTAACATTTGGAAGTGATATCTGCAGAGATGGCTCTGGCCCTATTTGCGCCCTAGGCAACCCCCCCACCCAGGGCCTCCCCTGTGATGACCCCCCCTCGACCTGCCTGGGCAGGCGGCGCCCCTAGCATTTGCCTACTCTGCCTAATGGCAGAGCCGGCTCTGGATATCTGCCATAGTGTGTCTTACATGACAGTCTATGAGGATTGACACAGCAGCTGTTGTGATTGCTTATAAATGCATTCAAGAGAAGTTATTTGGGGTAGATGGCCTGACATTTGCTGAACTTTTTAAAGCCAAAAATAGGTAGGAATTAATATATCAAGGTTTTCACCCATTTTATCATCGTACATTTCCATTTTTGCATAAATATTACTCTCATATTCAATACCTTGATCCTTTTTCTCTTTTGTTACTACCCATTTGTAAACCCCCCAGTACCTCTGTGTTGCTGGGTGTTAGTTGTTTGGTCTTTTCTCTCATAGCGCAGTTCCTCCACCTGATTCTTGATTGAAGTCTTTAGGGTAGTAGAAGGATTTCTTCCACCAGGGATTGACTAGGGAAACCCTTTCCCCAGCTTGGTGCATAATGTAACCCAGTAAGGGGACACCCAAACAAAATTACAAGGAAAAATATTTAGTAGGATTTTATGAAGCAGGGAAAGGATATATGGTATAGGCCAGGGGTGGCGAACCTTTTTGGCATGGAGTGCCAAAATGGTGACGTCACCCACGAGCGTGTCCCCCGAAGTGCCGGTTCTGATGAGTGATGTCATCATGCCAGTGCTGGGGGAGGAGCGCACACGCATCGAGAGAGGAGAACTCCCCTGCTCATGTGCGCTTCTTCACTACAGGCCATGGATCTGGCCTGAAAACTGTCAGATTGGGTCTGCGGCCTGTACTGAAGACACGGTTTGGCGACAGCTCGTGTGCAAACAGAGAGGGCTCTGTGTGCCCTCTCTGGCACGCGTGCCATAGGTTCACCATGCCTTGTATAGGCTAAGGTAAAGCATAGAAAGCAGGGTAATAATGGGAACAGGTATACAAATATGAAACCAACAGAACCGCAATATCTCAATACCTTTCTGACTGAGAAATGACTTGGCCTGGTGGTTGTTATAACAATGTAAACAAAAATAATGTTCAGCCCTGTGACATATGCTTTATCTAAACTACACTTCAGCAGGCACCTGCGATGGACACTCCTAACTAATGGACTGATTAGTTATGAGTGTAATATACAGAAAGAAGCATTGACACTAGTGGTGCGATGTTGGAGATCGTTGAAGCTTTTAGTTAGCACGCTTTAGATGAAGTTGGATTGCTGAAAGCAAAATCAGTTCTAATCAGTGCAAATCCTTCCTAAGATAAACAGGGTTATAAAATCCTAGATATGGAACAGGATACTATTTCTGTGTTCCTAGTGACAGTCTCTTATGCAGGTTTAAACTAATACGTGCCCAGCTCAGTCCATGTTTGAATGAATTGTTTCTCTGCACAGCAGTAATATGGCTGTCCTTACACATGAACATGATTTAGGGACACATTTTTAAAAGGGTGAATTCACCTGTCAAATTCACTTCACTACAATTCTAGTCTGAGTTGCCAAAATAGACGCAAATTCACTTCTCAGTGTTGACTAAGTGGAGAATGCACTTGTCGTACAGGTGGACAGTGGTGAACACTGTTCAATGCACAGTGTAGCGTAGTCAGATCAAAGGCGTTCTATGTTTAATTCACCAATTTGTCTTCACCAGTTCAAAGTGATGAATTTGAGGCTTGAAGGAGAACTATAGTCAAATTGCATTTTTACATATGGAGTACTATACCTTATTGAGAAGCGTTTCTCCCCCAGTTGACGTCTCATCTAAAGCTGGATGATTTATTACAGGGCATTGATAAACTCCTGCACCAGGAAATGTGTGTGTATAACTACTAAGCATGAGAAGAAAAAGCTGCCTGACTGCTATTGGTTAAGCAGTGTGCTCACCTTTTGGCCTCATTAGCCATGCTTTCTTTACATTCCTGGAATGCAGGAGATTAATTTATGTGCAGGCATTACACTACATATCAGGCAAAAATGCCCGGGTAGGGTACCATTTTATGGAAAACTGTCTGGTACATGTCACACACATTTCCTGGTGCAGGAGTTTTCCGGTGCTGTTTCATCTATAGCAGGATGATTTATTACACATCTACTGGGGAGAAATGCTTCTCACTAAAGTATAGTACTGCATCTATAAAGATGTAATCTGACTATAGTTCCCCTTTGATGGCAGAGCTCCAAAGTGGTGTACCGCAGCTGTTCAAAAGTGACAATAAAGAGATCGACCAAGTAACAACATGATCTATGAACAGGATGACATAGAAAAGGATGTAATATTCACTTAACAAAATTAAGGGTATGACATCACTGCACTTTGCTTAGGCACTTATGGTCAAATTAGCATCACTACATGTCTTCACATCCTACTACTATGTAGACTATGTCACAAGAAACTACTTCTGATGTCATTCACTTCTTTAATATAGGAATCCACCACTTAGTGAA
This sequence comes from Pipa parva, assembly GCA_019650415.1. NCBI lineage: Eukaryota > Metazoa > Chordata > Amphibia > Anura > Pipidae > Pipa > Pipa parva. The sequence continues at coordinate 9,512 of WMED01013608.1, read as the reverse complement.
TGAGTCATAAATTTAGTACTATCAGAGCATAGCAACCTAAAGTGAAGCAAATTCATTTCGACAGTCGAATTTGCACTTTGATGAATAGGCCAACAAGTGCTGCTAAATATTAGAAAATTAAAATGCATTTGAAATTAACCTCTCACCTCTTTCCTTTTTTAAGAAAACATACAGCTATCACTCTAAACCACACATACACTGATTTTGTCTAAAGCAGTTTGAACCAGACTTCTGACTTCTTATAATGGAATATTAACATTAAATAAGTCACACACTGAGCTATTAGCCAGCCATATGCCTTTGTTCAAAAACAGGAAACTTCTCTGTTTCATGTGAGACTATCTCCATAATTTTATTAGGTGGGAAAGTATCTTGGATACTAGACACAAATGACAGATTGCAGATAATCATCTCTCTTAGATGAAAAATTAGAAATGATGTTTTTAAATTTCCCAGTTGGAGATATTCTTTGTGAGTTAATATTTTCCTCTAATTATGTAACCTTATGAAATCTTTCCTTTCTTTGTCAGGAATATTAACATTAAAGATCATTTTTTGCTTCTCTTTTCAAATCACACCACTGGGCATGCCATATTAATGTATTATTAGTCTAATGTATGTAATAAAATGGTCATCATACTGAGTCAGAAGATGAGTTTGTCTAATTATCTCACTATTTGTTTAAAAGTTTCCACCAATAAAGGAAACATTATATTGTCAAATTATGAATCTGTTCAACAACCAATGCTTTTTATGTTTTTTTTCATATTCATGTCTCAGAGATGATTTGTTCAGAAGTTACTGCTAGTAAAAAGTTTAGAAATGTTTTTTTCCATTTTATTTCTCTAGGATTACAGTTACATTTGAGCCCAAGCATGATATTTAATTTTGTAGAAAGTAATCATTTACAAAAGCAGGACTTTTGTTGCTTTAGACTAAGTTGCATTCTGTATGGGAGTGAGTGTCTTTTTTTCAGCCACATATGTCTATACTAATTGAAGTAAACCAAAGTTGCTAGAGAAAGTTAATGCAAATAGAAGTTTAGGGGCCTTATTGAAATCTGAATTCACCTCACTACAAATCGAGTCGCTTCGCCAAAATAGTCGAAACTTCACTTCCCAGTATTTACTAAGCTGCAGATACACTTGTCAAACAGGCGTGACAGCGGCAAACACTGTCAGATACGTAATGTGGCATAGTCAGACAGATAAAGTAGGATGAGAAGTCATGAGGAGTGAGGCGAATTTAACAAGTGAAGGGTAGTGACGTCAGTCTCCCACTATCCCACTAACTGTATTCTGTGAATATTCTATTTTTATGTCATATTGTCGCTAGGTCATGTTGTAATTTAAAGGAGAACTATAGTCAAATTACATCTTTGCATATGCAGTACTATACCTTAGTGAGAAGCGTTTCTCCCAGTAGTTGTTTCATGTGACGCAGAATGATTGATTAGACAGCACTGATAAACTCCTGCACCAGAAAATGTGTGTGTGACATGCACTGGCCAGTTTTCCATGAAAAAGTACCCTCCCCCAGACATTTTTGCCCTACTTACTACTTAGCACATGTGCACAAGTCAGCTTTCCCTCTGTAATCTCCTGTATTCCAACTTAATTTATGCAGTCAAAAAGTCAGTACACTGCTTAACCAATAGCAGTCAGGCAGCTTTTTCTTCTCTCTCAGAACAGAAAGGAGAGGGAGATGAAAATGTCAGCTCTCAGGAAAACTAATTAAGGGAAACAAATGGTATTATAAAGTATTATTTCTTCCCTAAATTTTTTTTTTAACTATTTGTGTCAGCAATTGGATTAGTATAAAGGAGTCATATCAGCACCATAGTGCCCCTTTAATTGCAGTTGCCATTGGCACTATTGATTAAATAGTTGCCTTATGCCAGACTGGAGCCTATCAACCCTCCAATTCACCACTATGAAATGGCGAAGGCGAACATGGGGAAAGAAAAGGCAGGCTGACAGGGAAGATGACAGAGAAAAATGCTGTATAAAGGTATATTTTAAAAAATACATATATATTTACAAAAACATTTATTTCATTAGTAGAACCTAAATTACTATTAGAGTTTAGAGGTGACAGGTGCACTTTAAGGATGAATGTGGAATTGCCAAATGGAGATATTGCTATTTCCCTAATAAGATAAGTAAAATTTGATTTCAAGAGAAATAAAAAGGAATTAATTCAAATCAACTCAGTGTTTAAATAATGTAAAAAAGACCTGTCTATTAAAAAAGCAGTACAATTCAGTTAGGAGGAATTAAGATGTGAGTGTTGGATCAATTTGTCTGGTTAGGGATAGTTAGAGGGTCAGATATGGCGTGCAGGCCGTACAATACCCAGGTCTGACTTACTCTAATAAAAGCAGTGCACCCTATAAATGGTAAAAGTTAGGAGATACTAATGCTTCAGAGCTACACATGAGATAGATAGGATACAATAGCAATTTTTTCCCTGTTGTATATTCCTAGGAAACATATAGTTTTGAGGGGGAACAACAAACAAATAGAAAGAAAGAAAAAAAAAGAGGGAGGGACAATGAAGGAAGGGAGGGAGGTACAATGAAGGAAGAAAGGGAGGGACAATGAAGGAAGAGAGGGAGGGACAAAGGAAGGAAGGGAGGGAGGGACAATGAAGGAATGTAGGGAGGGACAAAGGAAGGAAGGGGGGGAAGGGACAATTAAGGAAGGAAAGCTGCTGTAGGTTTAAATCCATAAAGATAATAAAAAGCAGCATGGGAGATTATTGGTTAAACAGGGAATGCAACAAGCATTTTAATAATATTGTTAATGCTTTTGTTCATAATATTTTATTCCCAGGATTTGTGTTTATTTTCCTAAAACATTTTAGCAGTAATAGTATAGATACACATTATGGAGCCTTTTTTGTATTTATAATAAATTAATGTATAAATAGACTTACAAGTGCTACTATATTTTAGCCAACAGAAATATACCCAAGGATTTAGGATGTTTTCATCTTTATTTATCAGTGAGCTAGCAAAACCTTTATTTGTTCATGCAATCTCTCTTAGTAATAACAGATACAATATTTATTTGTCTCAGTCATTACCTCATCTCTGTTTATTTCCTTCTATACAAAGCTAATTCTGCATTACTCCAATTTATTCCGAACGCTCTTTTGTTAATGTTTTCATGCTGCAAAAACCTACCTTGTTTTAACCAGAGCAGGCAATTTATAAGTAATTAATAGGATAAAGGTAGCAGCCGTAGAAGTCATTACATATTTCATTGCACGTATTGAGACATAAACATATTTCTTAATTATAATCATGGCTTGTGGAGTATTCTCTAGAGAATGTGTCCTTCTCAGAGTATCTAATGGTGTACCTTGCAGCATTTAAATTATTCCAGAAAAAGAATTTGGTAAACTACCATGTTGACAGCAACAGAAAAGAATTTGTATCTAAATTTAGTGATAAATAATAAGCAGTGCCAGAAGGTAATGAATACTTTCAGTCTAATTAATGTAAATAACATAAGTACAAGGACAATGTCCATAGCTAGCCACATGATCAGATTCTTTATCTCTATATTACATGTATATAATAAATTAAAGGTTTTGGTGACCTCTAACTCCTTACAATGATAAGCAGAATAATGTTTTAAAAATAATGGATATTATCACATTTACTGCATTTGAAAATCTGGTACAAGTTGTAATGATTACTGATACAATATTTGTATATTTACTAAAGAATAAAATATCTAAAAAAAAATTTTCACCCAATTTGTTTTCTTTATTTTTCATCTATTTATAAAAAAAAAATTGAAAACGTTAAATGGAAAATGTCAACGTTATTGTGTGATTTATATCACTATACTTAAATAGTCTAATAAATTTCAATGTAGGTATATATGGTGAAAAGCAAGCAACTGATAAATAGACAATAATGTCAAAATGTGCTAAAAATGATAAAATACTCAGTTGAAATTATTCCCAGTGCATTCTGAACCATAATAAGCCCCTTATGAGTGACATGCACTATATGAATAAAATATTAAAGAATATTTAACATAAATACAGCACATCTAAACATAATGTAAATGAAATCAATGAGAGTTGTTTTTAAGTGTCTCTGCCCCTTTAATCTCTGTACATCACTTTCAGAAAGCTAATTAAGTCAGGGTGAAATGGAATGGGAAAAAAATACAATCTTCAGCTCATTGTTACATATCATAGACAAGGTGATAGGCACAGCTTCTAGTGTAATATCCTGTGCAATGTACAGATAACACATTGCGTTGATGTCTGTCTAGTTAAACATGTTTTGCAGTATTAGTGAATAATTTCAAATCAAAGATTATAATGAAAAAAAAGTAAAGAGAGAAGCATGCGGAGGGTATTGAACCTACTTATTCTTTGATGCTGTTAAATTTGACTTTAGATCAACTCCGACTACAGTGAATTGATAGATGACCCTACAAAAAAAGTATCATAAAACATCCCTGTCAAACACTGCAATATTATTCATTTGATTTGGCACGTATAAGAATTTCACCTGATATTTTATTGTGAAATCTAGGTTTTATTTGAATAACAGTAACTCTTATGGAACATTAAATCAGGAAGTTCTTGGCGAGATTTGAAATGAATCTGGTCTATAAAAACTTAGATAAAAGAAGTCTTTAAGTAAATAACAAACGCGATGAATTTACTTTCAGATTGCTGATGTAGCCAACAACGAAGTGATATTTCGTAACCTTGTGTAGGGAAAAATTGGGTTACAGTTACATAAAACTGCTTGATGAAGGTGACTTGGTTTTATGAGTCCAAGACATGCTAATGACTGTCTCACTCCTTCCAGTAAGTGTAATAAAGGTAACCTTTTATGATACTGTAAATGAAATAATATTTTAATGATGAGCGCATGGCATAAATACTGAATGCAGCCAAAATGAAGGCCCTATTACTATATACTGATCATCATGACAGAATTAGAGTGCTACGTCACCTATAGGTTAGAAATCACACTTTACAACACACAAGGCTTAATATGCACATTCATTTTAGCTCTTTTAATAAAATATTTATATAATTTCTCCTTACAGGTTATGGCGAGTGTATGACAGACATTTCATTTACAAAAAATGGGCTTCACGTGTTCTTGGTATAATCAGATTTTATGTAACAATGGAAATACTCATTATTTTAACTTTTTTTTAACAATGTTACTTTCTAACTTTATCAGTATCACAATGTGCCACACAAATTCCTTACACACAGCACAAAAGCTTTACTCTAGTTCTAAAATGATGACTCAGATTATGTTGTACTATAATGACAATTTGTATTTGAGGGGAGCTACCTGATAATGAGGAGCTTATTCATGAAAGGTACATAAAGGTCAGAATTCACATTCCATGATCACAATACTGATGTGTAGAATTTCCCTCCACTTTGGATGCTTATGACGGTCATGAATTTAAGGACATGTTGACATCACTTTGCAAGCATGAGAACACGTAATTTAACTATTCATCAAGTGTTGGAGTCTGTAGCAAATACAGCAAGGCGTATTGTGTTGAATTCCCCTGTTTGACTTTGCCAGTTCAAAGTGATGAAGTAGGCAGTTGACATCAGGGCTTCCATGTGACGTAATGTAACTGTTCATTCAAAACTTACAATAAAAAGTGCAGCCCAATGACAACATGAACTAGGGATATAGTGACATAAAAAGGTATATAATGTTCACTTAATAAAACTAGTGGCACATTGTGAAGATGATGTCACTGCACTTCAACGGTGGAATTTGCATCACTACACATGACTTTACATCCTACGCTTGTTTGACCAAATATGTGGCTGTTTTCAAGAAATTGTGCCAAAACTGTTCCCCTATTTGCTAAGGAAATTCGCCACTTAGTGAATAAGCAGTAGAGAATTCAAAATTATCATAATGTAGTGAACCATTGTGACAAAAACTCACTTTGACAGTCAAATTTGCACTTTAATGAATATTCCCCTATATTAATGTATTCTAATAGTGTTGGGGTTGAGGAAGCAGTCTGCTGGCCAGACATGATTGTAGATATTGGAATCTGTGAAAGATATTATGAATCCAGCTCAATGCTGTCTGCTATCCTCATGAGTTTAGGGTTAGATAGTAAAGTGCTCTTGGGTAGAAAGGGGGCCCTGGGCTTTTGGATTTGCAGTCCTTTGATAACCAATATGTGATACGTACAGCTTTCAAAGGAAATCCAGAGTCAAACCCTTTCTTGTAAAAACTTGTTTTAAAACATTTCTTTCTTGACCCTCCTAAAATATCTTAAAAATATTTCATCAGTATTGTGGAGCTAAATTTGTAACCAATTTTATTGGTTGTAAAGCAGCAGCCATGGAACTATTACAGTTGCAGTGCTGTGACCAGAATCATACTTCCAAGGGGCTTTACCACTGACCTAATCCAGGTCTTCCCCCTTGGTAATACAACACAGGTAAGTATAAGCATTTGAAAGCACTTTCACAATGTTGGCCCATTGTCTTTCAAGTGATCTTGTGTACCAGATATTTGGTGCACTTTGTATAGAGGGAATGTTTGGAGGTACACTTTGGAGAGTGGGGGTAGGCATTCTGAAGGGCATGGTGGTGCATATGTTTCTACAGTTATGAAAATGTAAAGCAGCAGTAGTAGCATATTTTACCACAATTGGTTACGTAAAATGAGGAGATATTTCAGCTTTAAAGGTAGGAATTATGTTGGTAAGAACTTGCTGTTAATATAAGAAACTTTGAATCAGGATTACCTAGCAATACCTCTGATGTGTAAATTGCATTCTTTCCTAAGAAGGACACATTACAAATGAGACTTTGTTATCAGAAAAAGCAATTGCATAAGAAGCAGTTAAAAAGAGACTAGCTTGTCACAAAGCATATTTGTTTTACATGCACATCTGCTGGTTTTCATTGTGAGCCTTCATTGTATTGTTGATGGGATTTAAAAAATACCAGTACATTTTTTGAGGAACTCACAGCAGCAAATGAAATAAAATAAATTAAAGATCTACTTCACTTGAAAGCAAGATCTGAAGTTAAAACCTTATTAAAATAACCTAAACTAACAAAGCTACTAAATTTATGCTTTACAGTTAACTAGAACAATGAGCACTATAATCTATTAACATAATCTTTAAAGTGATTTAGATATGTGCATAGTGTGGTATACGGTAATTGCTAATTAATTCTAATTTTCTTGTCAAGTTAGCCAGAATCTCAATTTGCCTGTCAAGAAGATCCTCTGATTATTTGAGCTCGACTTGCGTGAAATAAAGGCCAAGTTGCTTGATCATCTTGACTGAGGCAGAAAATAGTTTCAGGTTCAAAATATATGCCAAGTTCAGTGGGACTGCTAACAAGACTTTGATTTATGGCAAAAAAAAACAATGCATTTAGTTTAAATTCAAAAGCAATTTCAAAATTTATCCAGGATAAAATATTTAACCCTTATAGTAAAATGTATGCAATGTATATAAAGTATATTTTTAGATATTACAACAATGTAGAGTATCAACCAGAATTCTAATCAGGTAGTGGGAGTCCTGGGGCAGTCATAATTGTAGCATTACATGTAATATCTTATGTAACGCGCATTATTGAAACATATCAAGAAATAATTGTAACAATGAATAAAGACCAATCGACTCAGCCATTTTACATATTTGCTTTATTATTATTATTATTATTTTTTTTTTACATTTTGGGAATTTTCCCAAAAAAAAGAAATTTACATTTTGTGGCTGCAAATTCATGTAAATGAAAAATGATGTAGAAGAAACTGTTGATTAAAACTTGTCAGTATTAACAGTCAACTTTTTATACTGAGTTTCCATAGACTTAGGAAGCAAAGAACTAAATACTATAGCTAAGTGTGCCAGTGGCAAATTTAAGGTTACTACAGACATTTGCTTTGTTTTGAAAAATTACATCAATGAAATATCCTAAAACAGCTTTATTCTTTATAAATGTTCGGTGGAGCCGCCCTATCTCACAGCAATGAGCTTTTTAAGAAATGAATGAATAGGCTGTCCTCCACAGCTCAATGATTTTATCAAAATACATAGCAAATAGGTTATGACTTCATTACCAAATGACTATTTTACTTCCATCTTATTAAAGTAGTGCTTCATCTACAAAGATTAAAGGTCAGTGCACTGTGGAATTACAGTCTGAATGACTGCTGACAATATGCAATCATCAGAATAATCTCTGTAAACCTATGTGCCAGGAATCAAAAGGTTGGTGATCAATTCCATTTATTTATAAAGTATTGTACAAAAAAAATCCCTTTTTCTTATACCACCAAACTATTATTCCCTCTTATAGTCGACAAAATATTCTATATTCAGTGACCCCTGGTAAAGACATATTACACAGCGCAGCACAGAGTCCAACATTTTAAAGAGAAGTCCACGATAATCTTCCATTATAAACAAATCCAAATGGTTTCCCAGTTCTTGAAGCCTTCCTTAATTACACTGTAAGGATGCTGACAATGTGCCCCATGATATTTCTGCATACTGCAATTACTCTAGTTCAGTGTCAAGACGTTTATCTAAAATTAAATGTCTGGAAATATACATTAGACGGCTCTGCCAAGTATCTTTATTTGCTTCTTGTGTATCCAGTTCTCTAAGGAAACTATTAGGGAAAATGCATAAATAGCTACCATATTAAAAAAAAATCAATGTAACTGAAGTTCCACATTCAGTAAATGCAGCTGTGAGTCATGCAACTTTTGAATCAATAGTAAATAGACAGGTTTGATTGTTCTAGGATCCACTACAGTATGTTTTAGGACTGAATGAAGGAGCTACTGACATAGGGGAATACAGTGATTTTACAGAGCCACAATCATTGTAAAGAAAATCTATGAATGAATAAGAAAGAAATAAACAAACAAAAAAAAATATTATTGTTCTGGCCATTTAGATATAATGGACAGACTGTTATCAGTTGGTAAATTAGTCCTCTCTGTTTTCCATAAGTATGAATGTATGTATTTATTCACTTATATAGCTCTGATATATTATGCAACACTTTACAGAGATTCATCATTCACTTCAGTCCCTGCCCTGTGGAGCTAACAATCTAGTTTTCCTATTCAGTAACACACATAGATGTATGTTTTTGGATTGTGGGGGGAAACTGGAGTGCCCGGAGGAAACCCACGCAGGTGTGGAGAGAACATGCAAACTCCATGCAGATGAAATCCAGGGTGAAAATGAACCTGGAACCCAGAGCTGCACAGACCACTCCACTACATGTGAAAGATATGTTTGTTATACAGAGGCATGGTATTCTTATCTGTGGAGACAAGAGTCACACATTCCAGCATAACATTTAATATTTTTGGAAATGTATCTGTTCAATAGTTGTGCCACTTAAGTTACAGTTTGGAATGCAGAAAAATGTTGTAAATGTGAAAATTCAAACACATCAGCTTTACTTTATAACAGCTGAATAATTAGTGAATATGT
>WMED01013607.1:0-14346 GCA_019650415.1 Pipa parva | reverse complement strand
TCTTATTCTGGGTACTGATGGTTGTCTAGTAATGTACCAATCGGTTGTTTAAAGCTTCCTTTACAGTGCGGTGTCTTATTCTGGGTACTGATAGTTGTCTAGTAATGTGTTGTTTAAAGCTTCCTCTACAGCGCGGTGTCTTATTCTGGGTACTGATGGTTGTCTAGTAATGTGTTTAAAGCTTCCTCTACAGCGCGGCGTCTTATTCTGGGTACTGATGGTTGTCTAGTAATGTGTCCCTTTATCCTTGGAAGTTCAGATGAGGCCTGGACTTTTGGATATTATTTAATATACTGGGATCTTTATGACATTGTCTAGTTTGCCATAGTACAATATCTAGAAAATGGAAATGGTCTTTTTTTATTTATATTTTATTTTTTTTCTTTGTTTTAATCAATTTTATATTTATTCTCTCTTAGGCGGCCCTCCATCAGTCAGCCAGTCTGCTCCGATAAATCACCCTGGAAGTCTTCCCTCCAGCTCTAGCTACTCAATGCCGCCTGAGCCCACACTTTCCCAAAACCCTCTCTCCATAATGATGTCTAGGATGTCAAAGTTTGCTATGCCCAGCTCCACGCCTCTGTACCATGACGCCATCAAAACGGTGGCTAGTTCAGACGATGATTCCCCTCCTGCCCGTTCACCCAACCTACCATCTATGAATAATATGCCAGGTACGGGAATGTCTTGTACCATTTATCCATTCTCTTGTGATGGCTTTTGTTTCTATATAATTCACAATATATACCCTATTTACCATGTAGGTTTATTGTATGAGTTCCCCATAGCCTTTGTTCACACTATGAGTTTTCCAGTGTCAGCTGGGCTAAGTTGCTGTAGTATCTTTAACTACAATTGCACAGATTGCTCTTTTCTATGGACTGCTGTCACATGGATGTTTAGACTTTTTGGGTTGAGCTTCAATTCCTAGACTAGAGTAGTAGTTGGTCCAACTACTGAAGCAGAAATACTTGGTCTAAACACACATTTGACCGTAGCAAGTCCAGTGGACGCAATTATTTTAGCATTCAGCCCAACCAAAACTGGACAATTGTCTAGAGTGTGGAAAGAGGTAGTTAGACGTGAAGATATGAATTTGTGGCTTACATTGTTATCAGAATACATCAGATTCTTCTCAGACCCTCAATTTGCCTATCACAATGGTTTATAACTTTGCTGTTGACCTCTTTAACCAAACTCTGGATTTGGTTTGTCCCTTCAAAGCATAGAAATTCTTCTCTGTCTGTATTAATAGTGGTTCTGCAAAAAAAAAAAAAAAGAAAAAAAAAAAGGGATGCTTCCATTTTTACCTTGCCTCTTCAGGTTTCCGCACTTCACCACTGGTCGCGTGTGTTCATGTAAATATAGGAGGAAAGTTCTGTGCATAGTAAGCCATGTTGTCATACTTCACTGTGTGTAATCAAGGGAAAAATAAACCACAATTCTGAAATGGGTATATATTCCCTCTAATCTCTCTGGTGCCCATTTATTTACTGCTTGGTGTGATGCCTAAGGGATTATAAGGATAATTACTAACGAGCAAATTCACAAGGCATGCTGGACATATGCACCGCTTCTCTCTTTGGCTTCACATTTATTTATTTTTTCCACATCATGTTCTTAAAGGTGCAATAGCGCTTATGGAAAAGTAGATTATATGTATATTTTGTATGTTTTTACTCCAGGGAAATGAGTTGTTCAGTAAGCCCTCCCCGAACAGACTGGACAGTGTTGCTTAATTTATTTTTTTTTGGGGGGTGGGGGGGGGAGATGATGTATGCTTGATTATGGATAAGGACATGAATTTAATTTTGCCTTAATGATAAACCTTCAAAACCTACTGACCTTTCAACTTTTTTTTTTCTTCTTCTTTTTGTTTCAGGCATGGTCATGAATACCCAGAACTCTAAGATGTCAGGCCCACATGGTAATGTCTCCATGCCAACGTTAAGCCCAATGGGTATGACACAGCCTCTCTCCCATGGGGGGCAGATGCCCTCTCCAAATGCCATGGCACCCAATGTTCCACCTCATGGAGGTCCTATGGGGCCGGGAATGTTGCCACACAATCCTATGATGGCACATGGATCCCAAGATCCCCCAATGGTACCTCAGGGTAGGATGGGCTTTCCCCAAGGTTTTCCTCCTGTACAGTCACCTCCACAAGTTCCTTTCCCACATAATGGGCCTAATGGAGGCCAAGGAAACTTTCAGTCTGGAATGGGTTTTCCTGGGGAGGGACCTTTGGGTCGCCCTGGCAACCTGCCCCCAAATGCAGACCCAGCACTTTGTAAGCCAGGATGTCCTACAGGGCCGGATTCCTTCAATGTAATGGGAAATAATATGCCTTCAGTTTTTGCTGACCCAGACCTACAGGAAGTTATTAGACCAGGGGCTTCTGGAATCCCTGAGTTTGACCTGTCACGGATTATTCCATCAGAGAAACCCAGTCAAACACTGCAATATTTCCCTCGTGGGGAAGTTCCAGGCAGGAAACCACAACAAGGACCTGGTTTTTCACATTTGCCTGGTATGATGGGAGAGCCAAACCCAAGAATGGGTCTGCCTATGCCTGGTATGGGAGGACCAGGCCCAGTAGATATGCCCTTAGGTGGTGGCCCAAGCATGCCAGGACACAACTCTATGAGGCCCCCTGGTTTTATGCAGCAAAGCATGATGGGACCTCACCACCGCATGATGTCACCAGCACAATCAGGAATGCCTGGCCAACTGACTATGATGGGTAATCCAGGAGGGGTGGGTATGATGCCGGGAAAGGAGAGGATGCCTGCAGGACTTTATAGTCACCCTGGACCAGTGGGCTCTCCTAATATGTTGATGTCAATGCAGGGGATGATGGGACCTCAACAGAACCTCATGATTCCCACACAGATGCGCCCTAGAGGCATGTCTTCTGATGTTGGGATGAGTGGATTCAGCCAAGGGCCTGGTAACCCAGGGAACATGATGTTTTAAGCTGCTACGAATGGACAAACTGAATATTGTAGAGATTTGTCTCCTGAGAATTTCTAAAAGTGTAAGAAGTCCCATTTGGCCCATGCAATAGGTAAAAATAAATAAATAAATAAAGGACCCAAATGTCAATTTGGAAAACTCAAGAATGTATGAAACTATCTGAGCATTGCTTTCATTTATTCAACAGGTGTTTGTAATTTTCTTTTCTTTTTTTTTTTTTTTTTTAAGATTTATTTTTTAAAAAAAATATTTTTGTGGACTTGGGTACCCCCCCAATGGCATTTGCTATTGGTGGGGGGGTGAAAACGATGACAAAAAAAAAATATCTGTAGCTGTATTTTGAGAATTGCCATTTGTCATGAGTTGCACCATCTTGTATGTTTACGTCGTTTGATTGGCTCCTTCAGGACACATGGTTAACCCCACCCCCTCCTTTTTTTTTTGTGTACTGTACTATATTGTAAAAGGGATTTTAGCAGAGACTCTAGTCTTTGTATGTGAGAGGAGATTGGTTCACGCTGTTTACTTTAGGTGGAAAAATCCATCTTCAGAATCTTGTTACTTTTTATTTTCCTTTTTAACTCCATTGTATAGTAAACCGAACTATGACCTCATACAGAAAGAGTATTATTAACAAAGCACAAAAAAAAAATGAACTATTAAAGTCCAGTTAGCGGGATCTCCTTTCTTTAAGTAATAAAAAAGAAAAAAAAAAAAAATTTAAAAAAAAATTAAAAATTAAAAAAAAAAAAGTAAAATAAAAAAAGAGAAATTTTTTTTTTTAAAGAAATCCAGACTACGGAGAGCAAATACAACCATTTTTATTTTCTATTTCGGTCCCTCTAAATCTCATGCTTTTGTAGGTGAATTGTCTCTTTTTATTTCTGTAAAATGCGTTTGGGAGGAAAAATAAAGTGAGAGGGAGACATTGTATTGGTAGTGCTCTTATTAAGAAGGCTTTATGCTGTTACATACACAGTCAGACCATATGCAGTAAATCTTCTAAGGAATCCCGTCTAATTCATAAAGTGGAAACGGTTGTGGGATTTTTATTATTTTTTTTTTGTTCCTCATACTTGTCCCTTTACCCAGCGTTAAAACATTCTGTGTAATCTCCATTAAATTTGGTACAAAACCACTCGCCGGGGCTTGTGGTGTTGGAAAAAAAAATAAAATATATTTCTTACAAATTTATCAGTGTCTTTGTTCCCAGACTATCTGTTTTTTTTTTTTTTGGTTTTTTTTTTGAAGCGCAATGTTACTTAGCAAATACCGCAATGTTTCTTAGCAAATTTTCCATAAGTAATTTATTATAGGAGGACAATGAGTTCACTGCCAGCAAATCGCATTGTTTGAACTGTGCTCCTCTTGGCAAAACAAAGTAACTAGATTTGAACTGGATTGTGCCTCTTTAAATTCTTCACCAGGAAGTTAAAGGGAAGTAATCTCTTTAAAGGGGAAGTAAAGGCTAGAATTGTTTCATTTTTTTAAAACTTATCCCAAAATGAACATTTTTCTAATCACTGTTATAATTTTACTATTTTTTTCAGCATTTTTCTAATTGCAGATTAAAAGATTTTTCTTACCTCCTGATTTCTCCCATCTGTAGATCGGGTTGTCTAAGCACATATGATAAAACCCTTTCTGCTACTTTTTACAAACCACCTCCCTAAAATAAGAAAATGGAACCTTTTTTTTTTTTTTTTTTTTTAAGGCAAAAAGCAAAGCGTTTCACTTTGATGGCTGATGAACCACTTGTGTTTATTCTGCAGTAGTGCAGGTTGGAACTATTGTAACAATCTTTGTTGTTACTAACTCTGCTCTCCCAGGAGGTTTCTTGTTCTACAATAGCCTATACTAAATAACTAGAATTCTGGTCAATAAAACACTGTCATTACAAAAATGTTTATTTTAGGATAAATTAAATTATGAATTTTACATTTTCTTTTAATGTCATCCGAGAGGTGCATGTGTAACATACAATGACAGTTTCAAATTGGGATAAAGCCTTACAGTCAAATTATGGCTTTTATCCTCGCAAAATAACACATCTCATTGTTCTAATTATGACTGTGACAACTATTTGGCTTTGTCCTAGAAGGGATATTAAAGGGTAAGTAAACCCTTTCTATAAAGAGAGCCCCATTTAGCTATTATGACTCCGTGGTCAAAAATTAAAAGCAGAGCATGTACAGCAAAAGGGTCTACGCGTAGGAAAAATGCCATGACTAAACGCCCAGCGCGAAACGCGTAGGCCCTTTTGCTATACATGCTCTGCTTTTAATTTTTGACCATGGAGTCATAATAAAGGATTTCATTTTATAATTTACCCGTGGAGTGCCGGAGAATTTGTATCGTTTTGCACATTGGCTTGGAAATCGTCCACTGCTCCTGGCACCCAGTGCACACTTCTATAGGGATTGACCGGTCAGTTTTTTGTTTTTGTATTCCCATTCACCTATTGTCAAGAAATATAGCAATTAAGAAACTCCTGACTTGCCTTTTAACTCAGCAGGGCTCAGTATCCCTTTGCAACTGCTTTCTCCCCCTTGTTTGATTTCCTTGCTGTGTGTAGCTGCGCCCCTCCTGACTTCCTCTCTCCACAGCCAACCAAAGAGGCAGTGGAACAGCTTTCATCTGCGCATGCTCAGGGGTAGGAACAGGCTTTATATAAGGAGAAAGGACATGGATTCTATACAAGAATGTGCTCTCTGAATAGTGAATGATGTCACTCAGGAGGGTGGGGTTTATCTGCACTATACAGGAAGAGCCTGTGCACAGAGGGGCTGGGGGAGCAGGGCTGTTTAAACAAGAGGCAAGTACTACTGATCCCAAAATCGTTTACATTTTAATGTTTAAGTTGGCTTTCTATATGTATACATGTCAGATATAAATAATGTTTTTATTCAAGCTTTTCATACCCTTTAACATCCCAAAATCTTCCATTTTTAAATATTCCTATTTCATTTCTGACGCATCCATAAAGAGCACTGTACTTTTTATGTAAATAAAGATATACAGTTTTTTCATAAGATTGCTATTGAAAAGTACATCTTTTATTCTCTGCTGTTTCTCAAGGCTGCACTGATGAAAACACTGGTTTCTTTACAGCAATGTAACCTGGGAATTTCTGTTTCAGAAGAGGTTCTTCTACCACAGTCATAAAGCAAGAGATTGGGCTGATGTGTTAATGAAAGAATGAGCAGGCAAAACAGTCATTATGTGAAAATTCCTATGGGTTTTTTTTTTCTTTTTAGGTATTAACTGAAATGAATTTTTCATCAGTTACCAAATAGTATATTTTATTCTCCAGCTCGAACATTTTTTTTTGTTTGATATTTCTTTAATCTCCTTTTAGGAGCTCCAGCTAAACTTTCCCAAGTGATTAAACCACTTTGTTAGTAATTACAAATGTCTTGGTTTACAGTTTGCTATGGCGAGTGCCTACAGAAGGGCTCATTACATAAAGCCTGGCTTTTCTTAGGCTTTAGGTTTATTTTTCTGTACATTTTCTCCTGATTTGACTTGGGTGCTGGAGAGTAGCTATGGGAAGTGCGGTGCTAAAGCTGAGCTAAAAATAACTGCTTCCACAGGCTTAGGGAAGATTTTGGGATTTTTCTGACTCTGCATTCACTTTAAAAATAGATTGTTGCCCTACGTATCCATTCCAGCCACTAGTTACTTTAACAACTGTTGTAGATGCAGTCATGAGCTGCCCAGCTGTGAAATATGGAGGCGCCTTATAACAGGGGTCCCCAACCGCCAGTCCGTGGGCCCCTTGGTACTGAGCTGCTGGAATGGGGAACTGGTTCCGGATCTAGAAAAGGTTGGGGACCTCTGGTACTGAGTCACATGGTGGTGGTGTGCGCACAGTAAGGCAAAAAGGTTGGGGACCGTTGGCTTAGAGTGTTTTATATAATCTGCAGTTATTTGACAAAAGCTCCAATATGAATTAGTTCTGCTTATTGTAGGAAAGTCTCTATTATTCCAGCATAAATTCTCTGTAGGCTTGGTGTCTAAGACTGCGCAACTTCAGTGAGGTGACGAAAGGCTTTCGCTAGAACTTACTTCTTTGCGTTATCTTTGCAGCCACCATAACCTAGTCAACTTGTAGCACAGCTGCTACAAGTACTGGCCATAGTTAGCTTGTAGCGTAGCTGCTAAAGTATTAGCCGCAGTTTGCTTGTAGCGCAGCTGCTACAAGTACTGGCCACAGTTAGCATATAGATAGATAGATGTTTATTTGTCAATTCTACATATGTACATAAGGACATACAAGGATTGAAATTGTGTTGCTCATCTCTCCAGTCTCCAGCATAAATGACAGTTGAAAAATAGGCAGTGATTTACAAATCAAGTAATCAAAGTAAAGTGCAATGGGTGCATAATATAAATAAAAAATGAAGTAAAGAAAAATGAAAGTGCGTTATATACCAGTTCTAATGAGGAGCCAAATGGAGCAAATAGTCATAAAAACTGGGGGGAGGGGAGGGGAGTGGCACATATAGGCGAGTAAGTCAATGTAGCGCAGCTGCTACAAGTACTGGCCACAGTTAGTGAGGCTGCGTTAATATGTTAACTCTCACACTTGTTCAGTGCCCACAGAAGGTGAAGCTTTACTTAACAAATCTGTCCCCGTCAGCAGTAAAAGGCGAAAGATTTATTTGATCTGAAGAGAAAGCAGTGATGTATTTACAGCCCCAGTCATCTTTCTTTGTCCAGTAAAGTTTAGAAGGCGTCTAAATACCCCAATATAGTGAATATTCAATAAACCAATGGAGAGTAAATGCAGGGATTATGGGAAAAATAAATGCAAATGTTTTACTGAGAAGAATCAGCCCTAATTTGGCATACTAAGTCTAGAGGAAAGGTAATGTAGAGTACATTGGGAATAAGGTAAATAACATAGCATTTATTATGTATTCCCTTTAACTAAGCTGTATAACAGTCTAGCGATATTACATAGTTACCAGCTTCTTTGAAGGGCCACTAACATCAGGATAAAATGCTATTTGGATTTTTATGGCAGCCATTACTGTGCAGTACCTGTACAAATGTCACCAGGGAAATTGAACTGGGACATATTTTTTTTTCATGTATTTTTGCTTTTATAAATTGGGCTTTCTAGACTCTTTATGGATATGTAATATCTAAATTTCTATAAGGGACAATAGATATTGTAGGCTGCCACAAGTGAAGAGGTAAAACGAACACCAATGCAAGGCATATTGGGAATTTAAAATCAAAGATGACATTGTGACTGTGCAACTGCAACTGCTGGTCCTTTAATCTCCCTTAGATATCTGATATACTGAAAGTATAGGGTCCGTTATATTCTATAAGGTAGCACTACAGCCCAAAGGTACTGATTTGCTAGTGTAAAACTGCTGGTTCTAGTATCTCACTGCTGCCATATTGGATCCTCATTAATATGCTAATGAACCCTGATACATCAGCCACGTATTGTTTGACTGGTTGGGGATTGTCTCATGGTCCATTGAACTGTGAATATGATTGAAACATACACTTGTGCTGGTTTTCACACATGCTCTGTAGAAGCCAGTGCCTTGGACACCAGCTTTCTCAGCCAGGGGGTGGAGATTGCTACAAACTCTGTCGTGTACTTGTGAAATTATGCAGAAATAATCAGGTAAGTGGCTTGCAAGGGAAAGACTGTGGGTTTATTGTGTTGTTGGCATGTAGGCTAAATAAACAAATGTGATTTAATATTTTTTTTTTTTTGGGGTGGGGAGGAATAAACACAGCCTAATTATTACTGATGTAATATAATATAAAATTTTACTAAAACCAGTCATTTCAACCACTTCTCTTCATATTCTATTATTTTTTCCTCTAAGGACTTGCTGTGTAAGGAATGCTGGGATGCCAATAAAGCTTTAATAATTGTAAGTCACAGTAAGGTACAGGTTCACTGCAGTAAATTATCATTACGTCTTTTCACATCAGACAGGATACTAACTGGTTAATGTTACTGGTTTCATGGGTGGCCCCTCACTAAATTACCAGTTGCAGTACATGAAACATTATACCAGGGACAATGGTAATGTACCGGTAGTCACATGGTATATAATGGTTACTGCATGTTTATATTTGTAATATGTATATCAAGACTGTCCATCCCCACTGCTGCAGTTGAACTACATTTCCTAGCCGTGGTTGTTGGTGTGTTATAGTTCAGCAACAGCAGAGTATCAGGCTGTGCATGCTTGCTTTACATGAACTAATGAACATTGCATGAACTAATTTTAAAGAACCGGTTATGCTGCAAAATCTCTTTAATGGGCATGGCAGGTATTCCTTCCTGGTACTATCTGAAACCAGAAGCCTTTTTAATCTCCCTGCTCATTGCGTACATCTTTGATCAGTTCCATAAACAAACACCCACCAGATGCCATTGTCTCCAGTGAAATGCTGAATAATACAGAGTTAAAGTAAATGTGTAGTTTAAACAGATCCACAATCCACTTTAACAGTGGCTAGAAATTGGTGTTTAATCCTTTAAAGCCACGCGTTGCTCATGGGCTGCATCTTATCATTTTGTGGGAACGTTTAAAATGTAATTCACTTTCCACATTGATGTACAGAAGATACTATGGGAGTTCGTAAAATGGAGATAAGTATTTATAAGTATCGGCCCCAAAGCAAAACTGCAAGCCCTCCCCCCATATGTGCATGCACTTTGCTGGATGTTGCGGCCTATATATACTGTGTATATATATATATATATATATATATATATATATATATATATATATATTGGGATTGGGTTAACCCTCTGTGCTTTCCAGGTGGGCTTTATTTTGGGTCTAGATTGCCATGGAATTGACAGCTTTGGATAAATTTGCTGTGTTGATTTAAAACCCACTGCAGAACTGCCCGTCGGCCCTGCGTGCTCTCTGGGTATGCCTTAAAATTCCACAGTGAAACTTTGCCAAATGTTGCTATGAATGCTGGGAAAATATGTCCCGGGTTTCAAGTTGCAGTCTCCGTAGCAGCGAAGGGATTAAATGCGCGCAAACAATCCAAGTGACTATTTTTAGCCGTGTAGCAGCTACAGGTGGTATACACGAGGCCTAGCTCTGCATACACTCTACTAATCAGCCTGCGCCTGGATTTACCAGCGCAGTAATGTCAGGCAGCTGCTCAATCAATACTTCAATGGTACAACAACTTCATTTCCGTAAGCGCAATCTGTTACCCTGCAAGCTTGGGACATGCGCTTTAAAGATTCTGGGGGTTATTCTCTAAAGTCTGAATTGTTGCGTATAGGTGCGAATTCGCCAGATAAAGACAGTTTCAAAAGGCTGCTACTGTCATGTCTTTATAATGAGAATATTGTCGCAGTCGCGACTTTATTATGGGGAAATTGTAGTGGATTTGTTATGGGAATCCGCTGTTTGCGAATTCGACAGTCGAATTCGCACCTTAGTGAATAACCTCTAAGTCCAGTCAGTGTTGGAAATGTGCTGAGCTAACAATCTATGTAAGGTAAGAGCTTTGCACTGCTTGGGTTTACCCTTAAACCCACCTGGTAGACCAATGCCTTGGAAATAAAAGGATCAGCAGCAACTAATTTGGGTTTGGCATAGCAGTTATTTAAATACCGCATTTGTAAAAATCTTATCTTTTAAGTTAAATTCATGATTTGTATTGCTTTCTGTCTGTTTTCAATCTTTACTGGTGGCAGCCATGTTGTTAAACAGACCTCACCCAGGCCCCATTTTGTGTGGTGCTTCAGATATTATTGCATTTTCTAGAAGTGTGCCAGAAAACTCCATTTTTTTTTTTAAAGCTAAATATCATATAGCGCTATATGTGGTGCCAGATCCGCAGCTAAAGGAGGTTACGTCTACATTTACAAGAAGGATAGTCATCCCTGATTCATTCTTGACCGTGTAGATACGGAGGAGGGGAGCATGGCTTGAGGCCACACGGACAAGGCAAAGTAAACTCTTTTATGTGTATTTGGAATGATCTAAAATCCAGCCGGTCTGTAGTCAAAGGTTCATTGATAAAATAGGTAAATGAGGATTGATGTTAATTACAGAGTCCACAACGGAGGCTGAATGTATAACCAGGTGCACAATCATTCAGTGTTGTGTTGTTTGTAGGCACTGCTCTTCACTTGTCTAATTCCCCTCACTCCTCATGACTTCTCATCCTACTTCCATCTGACTGACTACACTACACTACGCATGTTACAGTTCGCAACTGTCCACCTGGTTTACAAGTGTATTCTCCGCTTAGTCAATCCTGAGAAGTGAATTTGCATCTATTTTGGCAATGCGACTCGAATTGCAGTGAGGTGAATTCACCCTTTTGACAAAGAGCCCCATATTCCACATTTTAAAAAGCCATTTATGGTGAAATTGTGCTTCTGCACATGTCTAGCAGCTAAATGTAAAACACTGATCACCGAGGGGGGAAGGGCAGGCTGAGAAGCCGGTAACGGGAAATATATTCACGCTGAGCACCTTCGGTAAGTTTGTTTACCTCCGAAATGCCATATTTAGGGTTTGGACTTAAGCAGGAAGAAGTTTTACAATGAATATAGCTTCTCCTACAGCTCTTCTCAGACTGGAGATTCGTAGAACAATTTATTATTTTTATTTGTAAAGGAAAATACTCCGCACAAATCAGCCGGATTATGCTCTGCATACGATTTGACCTTTTCTGCATTTTATTACTTTAACTGATCCTTAGACCAAGCCAAGAGTTGTCAAAAGAAGAGCTGGTGTGAGTTTGCAGATGATGTGTATTAGCTCTCACTCTAGATGCCAAAAGACCCACAAAAGAGTGAACAACCTTTCACACTTTGACATTAGTTATGGCTGCTACCGAGTCAACACAGCTCCAGTTACGAAGCCAATGTACCACAAAAATCACATCGAAACCCATGAAATGGAGGTGGCCTGCCCAACCACCACATCTGATTATGCTGTTTAACGCCTTGCCTAAGAGGTCATCCTCGGACACACCGGAGCTGGCCACCATGAGGTAATATCCAGAAATTGACTATAATCATCTGGGGCTCATTATAAATTAACTATGGCTACTCTAAGACTTCTGGCAGTCATTTTTATATTGTGCATTATATTGTCTGCACTTGCCCTATCCTATAGGATGACTTACAGGCAATGCTCCAGGGCTAATTACACACTCCTCACAACTGCTCCAGGTGATTCATGCTTTTAATAGCTCCAAATAATGTCCCTGCCTGAATATCTCATGCAAAACGGGTCTGGGTTTGGGGCTAAATCAGGTGCAACTCTAGCACTCCAGAGTCTGTGGAAGGATTTTTTTCTTACACCTCCAGATCCCTCAACCAAGAGTGAGATGCTTGGAGTTGCTCTGCAGTACCCGTCAGAATGAAGGTTGCTTATTTATTGTCTGTAGATTGGTAATTATAAAGTGACTTATGCTACATATAATGCATGGATGTAATATGATAGACCCTTCCATACCCTAAATATGTGTTTCTCTACTGAAAGGAGTTGTTTCTTGTGTTCCATTTGGTGTTGGGTGTCTAGTGATCCCATTTACATAGGAGAATGTAGAGGAAGTCATGTATGTACTGTAATTGTGTTTATGTGAGTACACTGCAAGGAGTCATAATGAAAGTTCCACTGTTAGTGATTCCTACACTATCTTTAACAATGGCTTTAAGCTAAATAAACTGTTGTCGCTGACAGAAAATCCTCTTCAAATCTTAGGAATGGGATTCAACAATCCAACTGGGAGCTTTCATAGACTTCCCTTCACAGAGCTTTCGCCTAGACTCATTGACATACTCAAAGGACATTATACTAAATTAACCTCTGCTGGGCTGCTAATGTATCCTGCTTTTAGTGGAGAGAATTTTCTTTATTAGTGAACTTTCTTAAGCGCTTCTTCATTGCCTTTTTTGCTGTTAAAAAGTCAAAATGAATGCCAGATTGCAAACGCAGTGCATTTTTACACTGTGTGTGATCGCAACTGTTAAATTCCTATTGAAACTAATCTAGTCACATAAAATATGCTCAAAGAAATAGTGCAGGTAGCGTTCTAGCGTAGTACGCTCTCAATGGAATGCTAATGTGAATGCTTTTCTTCCATTAGCATTGTTCTCTATGGATTTTCTCTGGCGTCTATTCTAAGCGTATTTTTGTAACAAGTGTTACAATGACAAGCTTAGGCTTACTGTTCTTGCATACAATTATAGCAATAAAAGAAAATGCAAGCACTTGGAGCAGAGGCTCTCAGATAATCCTAGTCCCTCCTACTTTTACTTCTGTGCTATGGCTATGACTATTCTGCTATATCAGTTACCCAAACATGCAAATAATAGTAGGTGGACAATACACAGAAAGCTCTTTATTTACAGGCTTTAGTGTCCCTAGTGCAGTATTACCAAAGTAGCTTGCCGTAAGGCTTTTACTAACTTTTTACAAGCCTCAGTGTTTACAGGTGCAATAAGTATCACAGTATCACGCGCTAACTCTTCACTCTGATTCAGCTATTTTTATATGAACTGTCAGTGTGAGAAAACCTGGCTAGTTTATCTCTGCCAAAAATAATTACCCGAGACCGGTCGGAAGAACTTGTTTTATTTCTGAAAATCCAGACGTTTTTCTTTTTTACAGCAGCAAAAACATTTCTTCCGCCCCCCCCCCCCCCCCCCCCCCACAAAAAAAAATCTGTTGTAGAAAAGTGATTTGTAGCGTAACAAAACTGCGTCCCTTTAAACTGGTCACTGAGAAAGTAGCGAGTTGGAGAATTCACTCGTGGGCACAACACAGAGAGATTGATTCATTCCAACTGTAGCAGAACTGCAACCGGAATGGAGTGTTCGGCTCCTAGGGAATTGTAGTTCGGACACAGTTACTCAGCCCTGGGACAGCATGTTCACAAGTTAACCGAGGCACTGGGTTACAGCTGGGGCAGATCTACTGCTGTGTGACTTCTTTTATCTTGTCTGGGGCTGTGAGGTGGGAACAGAGCATCCGGTAATCCTCGGGGTTTAAATAAAACTCAGATAAAACACTGAGAAATTCCTGCAGGGGGCAGAGTCCTGCACTGCATCCTTTTACTACCTGTTCCTGGAAGAAAACATCAGATATTATATGTTAAAGGTACACTATAGATACAGTTATGTACTAATACCTAAAGAATGATTTGTGTACATATAATCCCTGCTGGGCCCCAGATTCCCGGCGGCGCAAGTAATCCCCGGGATTCGCCGAGCCCCAGATTCCCGGCGGTGCAAGTAATCCCCGGGATTCGCCGAGCCCCAGATTCCCGGCGGTGCAAGTAGTCCCCGGGATTCACCGAGCCCCAGATTCCCTGCGGCGCAAGTAATCCCCAGGATTC
>WMED01013606.1:0-14346 GCA_019650415.1 Pipa parva | reverse complement strand
ACAGCAACACCAAAAATGTAAAATACCTTTATAGATACTATATATTTAATTCATGGCCCTAAAACTTCATAATAGTCTATAAAGTATGATATTTATATTTAAAAGTTGGGCTTTCTATAAAGCTCCATAAACAATTGGACTGGGTGAGGCATGTAATAAAGTTCCTGAATTCAGTTTCAAAGGACCAGTTTGGTCACATTTTTGTTTTAAATATAAAAGTTACATGTACTGTATTTTGTCTTTGATTCTCACATCACATTCACTATTACTTCCATGTTCTCTAAACTGCCATAAAAGAGCTAGAAAAATGTTTACAACTTTGCTTTTACTTAAATGCTAATAAGTTTGTGGGTTAATGGATTCAGCCAGACTTTCCATATTACTCTATGATATGGACCTGTCAGAAGTCTTTTTCATAGCAAACACTTGAACATGTATCCAGAATTGTGAATCCCATGTCAGTGACTTCATGCACTGGCTTGAGTACTTTCGGGGAGGGGAGGGAGGGGGACATTTATTGTACACATTCTTCTTTCTCTTTTTACACTACTGCTATCTTCTGATTGTTCAGATTTGTGAAGCCTTTTATTCAGTTCCCTGGTTAAATATGGGGAGAAAGTTAAGTATAAAAACCTCCCTGCAAACGGAGATTGGGTGGAAGTTTAATGAATATACCTTAAAAACATTTAACGGTGACAAATAGACAATCAAATAATTGGTAACTAAAATTTTCCTTTTAATAGAGCTGACAGTAACAATATGCGATTTATTTTTTTCATTAATCCTAGTCATATGCTTTTATGGAAACTTTTGTGAAGTTATTTAGTTTTTAACGAATGTACTCTTGCTGCCAGTCGCTGATTGCATGGCAGTCAGCAGCAGTATTCTATACCTCTAACACTGTTGAATGAATGATGACCTTTTTAAAAGATGGTGGTCTTATTTTGTAGAGCTGACTTGTCAGTTGTACTACAGATTTACTGGGCAATGCTTCAATATATATCATTTGGTAAAGGTCCACAGGCACAAAACATGTCATGGTAATGGTACCCTTATAAACTCCAGAGGTTGAAACTATCGAATTCAAATTAGAACTTGGTAAAACTGACACATGAAGTTAAAGCTGTTTTTAGGAAGAGACGGCTTCCATTAAGTTCTTTAATACATGGAAATGCTTTCCATTGTTGGTTGAAAGTACATGTAACTGGAGGTTAGTTCTATTTTTGGCTTAACAAAATAGAGGTCCTAAGATGAATGTAAGTAGTTAGTGGCCTTCCTATTCATTGTGGTGTCATAGTATAACATGTTTTAGACATATGTTCAGAAGATTTACTCTTGAGAACCATGAACTGACGATGCTTGTGACATAGTTTTAGTTGGTTTCTGTGTATAGAAAAGACCATGGTGTTGGGGGTAAGAGTTTGAGGTGCAGTCTCTGTACTGTGTTGATTCTGGTGTGCAAACCGTAATCTGTTCTTGCAAGTACTGTATGCACGTCATCATTGAATCTTTGACACAGAAGAATTGTCCCCAATGATGAGTTGGATGGCTAGGTAAGCAGTTCCATTCATTCTTGGAATAAGTTGTTTGATTTTAGTTAATCCCCAAACTGGGTGCAGACTGTTAGTCTGAAGAAAGTATAATTTAGTGAGAAATTTAACTTCTACATTTATCAAAAGTGAGGAGCTTGCTCATAATGTCAGTGTCTTTCCTGCTTACTCACCCCCTGCACTTTTAGTTTGTATCTGCACCTTAATTAGAAAAGTTGATGACCCTGTTATGTTAAACCTCTATCCTCCATCAGCCCTTTTTAAACTGGAATTGTGAAACATGCATATTTCTTATTTTTCAGCTGAGCACCATCAAAAGGCAGTTTCACAGACATGGCGACAATTAATATTTCAAGTTCTCCTTTGAACATTCTACCTCAAGTAGCCATGGCTCCTTTCCCTTTAGGTATGATGCACTCTGTTTTCTTTACTGCCAGTATACCTATCCATCATGAATATAGTATTCTTTATATCTTGTTTTCATTGAATTATTGTAGAATTTAATGGGCTTTTTTTCTTCCCATGTAGATGAACTGCCCAGGCCAGCTGTGATTGGTTTATCAGGGAGTAGTGGATCAGACAGTACTATAGCTATAAAGAAGATTCTTTCTTCTGTTTTAAACATCCAAAGCAGTGTAAAGTCTACATCTGCAACAAATGCAGATTCACAGGAGGATAGTGATGCGGAGAATTGGGAAGATAGCACCAGTGGAGAACTTTATGATGACTCTGACAGTGATTCTGATTCTACTCCTCTGACAATCTATCTGCAAAAAGATATCCATCTTAAACGGCCCCATGCAGCATGGGACAAAGAAGAGTCTCCACAAGTTATAACCACTAATCCAAATGCTTTTATATCAAAGGACAACAAGCATGAGTTTGATCTTTTACATTTTCAAACACCTGGCAACTGCAGAAAAGTAGTATTGACTGCCAATAATACTATCCCCCAGATCAAATCTTGTCTAAGAGTAGAACAGCAGGAGATGCAAAGATATTCTTCACCAAATCTCATAAACTTCAGTCATGTTCAAAACACACTTACAAACACCTTGACAGTTACAGCTGTGCCTCAAACTGCTAATGTGACCGATCCTGGTTTGAGCAGTAAAGAAGATGTGAAATTGCTCCAGCAGCACTCGCAGTCATTTTCTAGTGTGCTGAAAGGTAACTCTCAGAACTTGTTTGCATTGAACTTATGCTGGGAATTAGAGAAGCCAAACTGATTAAAGTTTGTGATATTGTAGGTACAACTATACAGTGAGTCTGTAGCAGCTTTATCATTAAATTGTTTAACTGTTTTCTTTTAAATTGAGTGTACAGGCATAAGTTTATTTTCCTGACTGCATCTCTACATTTTATACTTGGATTGGAACAGTAATTTTGTTTGCTCCTTTCCCTTTTTGCAGTGTTGACAAAGAGATTAAAAAATATATAATGCTACATTTATAGAAAATTCCTGAGCTGATCCAAACAAAATGGCATCCCTTGCTCATATAGTTACAGAATAGGAGGAGAAAGCTATTATAGCAGAATCCATTGAGTGGACCATAAAATAATTTTATACATACTGTGAGAACAAGTGCCAATAGCATTTAATGTCTAAATGTTTATTTTGTCTTTGAGTAATTGCAGGGGTTAAAGGGAAGACTGTCATGGCACTTCCAATCAGATCCCAGAAATAATGATTTTTTGTGGGATCTGATTGAAGGAGCTATGTCAATTGTGATCTTAAAATTGAAACAATTGCCAAAACACACAACTTAAAAAGCAAGGAATTTGTGTCTAGATCAGTGTTGGAATGTAACATTAGATTTGAGACTTAAAAGGTAGCGTTTGTTCATTTTGGGTTCTGGATAAACTAAAGAATAACTAGTTAGATATGGACTCTGAGAACAACACTCCTCTGTAGTTTCTATCTGTACACATGGAAGGATGCTGCCACATTCAAAAATATAGATAAATTGTCTCCTTATAACACACTTCAATAAAAATCCAATTTATTCATCCATACCAAAAAGAACATGCTGAATACTGGCAACATTTTCAGACATCTATCCTCTTACATGCCAGTTACAACTAAAACTTTCAGTGGTTACATTAAGATATTGCAATTCATTGCCATAGCCAACTCCTAATTTACAGACTTTCTTTAGAAATCCTTCCATAGCTGCAGAAGCCATTTTCATATACATATCCAGACCCATATTTACTATCAAATATCTGTATTTTTTTGTTTTGTTTTCCTTATATGCTTTTGCCCACCTTTACTATATTACCTCTGTTTTTACCCATTGTCAGAGGGAATTATTGCAGACGTTGAATCTTTCACATTTGCTATATCACCAGTTTGTTTAATTATATTTCAGCTGTAGATAATTCAGTGATGGAAAGCGCAGAAGAAGTCCTTCAGTCAATAGAACGTCCAACAGAAAATCTGTTTGAACCAACTGTTAACTTGGAGAATGTAAGCAGCATCCCCCCCTTTTTTTAAATTGTACATAAGACAGTCCAATACTTTGCACCCGTGACCAGTTTGGCTATACACGGCAGCCTAAATTGACTGAACTTCAATCTGATCATTTGGACAGAATGATGTATTCACTGTCATGACTGATAGAGACATGGTCAATTCAAACAAATTCTAATAGGCCAGGTTGGTTCTTTTTAAAATAGTTTGTATGCAACCAGCTTAAGACACATTTACACACAAGCTCATAAACTGGTATTTCTGTTCTAAGTTTGGTTAGCAAAGTTCCACAACTGAGTTTTGTTCTCATTGATATTTACAGTATAATTTACTATATGACCTTACACATCCAGTAAAACACTTCATGATGAAGTTTTAGGGTTCGTTGGCATGTTCCAGTTTTGTGGCCATGAGCTACTAGCTCTAGCAGTTCTATAAGATGGCACTAGAGTAGGGGTGAGCAAACTACGGCCCGCGGGCCAAATCCGGCCCTGTGGGAGGATAGTAAAATGGGGGCGTGGCATGGCGCCATAGGCATCAGCACGCTAGGCACACCCCCTCCCGGCCCTCTGAAGCCATTGGACAGTTCATCCGGCCTGATGGCTTAAATGTTTGCCCACCCCTGCACTAGAGGTACTGATTTTCTGCTACATAATATAGCAGTTTAGGCTGGCATATCTTGTAATTTCAAAATATCCATTATGATTAGTTAATAGTTTACCATTTATCGCTCCATGTTTTTAATTAATGTGCAAAATGAATTATAGTGATAAATCTGTTACTTACCTCTTGTAATCTATAAGGAAGGATTTGGTATTATACCTGTGTAACTCTATAGTTTAATATGCTTCCATTAAAATACTGAATGTTAAAATCCCGGACAGCTCATTTAAAGGAGAGTTATAGTCAGATTACATCTTTATACACACAGTACTATACATTAGTGAGAAGCATTTCTCCCTAACAGATTTTTCATGTGAAGCAGGTTGATTTATTTCATGGCACTGGAAAACTCCCATACGTGTGATATATCTGCCAAACTATGGAAGAAAAAGCTGCCTGACTGCTGTTGGTTAAGCTGACCTTTTGGCCTACTCGGCCATGCTTTGTTTACATTCCTGGAATGCAGCAGATTAACTTGTGCACAGATGTTACATTAGACATTAAGCAAAAATGTCCGGGGAAGGGTACCCTTTCATGGAAAACTGGCCAGTACGCGTCACACGCATTTCCTGGTGCACGAGTTTTCCAGTGGGATAGATGATAACTATTTTTTTCTTTTTTTTTTCTTCAAGGAAAATGCCCACTTTTTGGTAGCAGACCTATTTATATCTGTTGTTGAAAACATGAAAAGTTGCTTGCAGAGTATGCACTATGAGCAGTGGAGTACAAATGGGAAAGCTTGTCCACACTGTGAAAGCAAGATTGCAAGGCATGACTTGTACACCAGCCCGAAAAATTACTCTGTATCTGCAGTTTCTGCTGATAGTGGATATGAAGGTACAAATCGGTTATGGTGAGCTGATCAACCCAAAAATATTATGTGAAATACCTAATGTAATTGAAGTTAAATCCTTTCAAAATGAGAACATAGTGTATTTTAAACTGGTAGCAAGCACAGCATTTGCTTTTGTTCTACAGAGCAGATTGCAACATTTGATATTTTAAAGATTACTCTCTGGGTGAAATTTTCACAGTGTAAGTAAATTTAGAATATTCAGGTGGTAATAGCAAGAAAACTGCACCAAAACTTACTAATGGAGAAAGGGAGGGGGGGTGTTTTATTCAACCTTTTATTCAAATGAAACCAAAAAAGGAAAAACACAAAATGGTGCAGCGCTAGAAATAAAATTTGAAGTAAAAATGGTGTTCATCCAAAAAAGAAATGTCCTTGTGTATAAATTGCAGCTCTTTTTTCAAATGGGGAGTATTCTACAACTCCAACGAAACAGTGAACAAACCTATGTACAAAAGCGCAAAAAAGCACTCTATGGAGCAATATCACTTGATAAATATATTGCGTTTAAAAAAGAACTAAACGTCCCAAGATAGTGTTGCTCTACGTGTTGGTGCCAATTTTAAGAATAAACGCCACAAAATTCACACACATTGTGAATTGATGACTGTGACTTGATAAATGTTTATGCTAGCTGCTCACCAGATCACATAAACACATCAGCATATCAAAGAGATGAATTCCAATGATGCCTTTAGCTCTTCATATATGATGTATCATCAAATTGTAGCAGCAATACAAGAGAACAAAGAGATTTCATAGTGTAATGTTTTTATTATTCAATAATGGAAAATGACAGGTACTCACAATAGCTCTGAGAGCAAAGCGCATAATTGGAATTCATCCTGAGGTATTCATCTCTTTGATATGCTGATGTGTTTAAGTGATCTGGTGAGCAGCTAGCATAAACATTTATCAAGTCATAGTCATCAATTCACAATGTGTGTGAATTTTGTGGTGTTTATTCTTAAAATTGGCACCAACACGTAGAGCAACACTATCTTGGGACGTTTAGTTCTTTCTTAAACGCAATATATTTATCAAGTGATATTGCACCATAGAGTGCTTTTTTGCGCTTTTTCCTTTTTTACATAGGTTTGTTCACTGTTTTATTCAAATTAGGGATTCAAGTTTGATCCACCACAGCTCTTTCATATCTCTATAGCCCCAAGCACTTCCTGAGTGCTGGAAGTTTATGAACGGTTTGGCACATTTCCTTAGAATGTTGGAGATGGTGAAGAGTTTATTATTCTGGTGGATAGAGGACTTGTGCTGTGGAATATTTTATTCTCTGAGTAGGCTCTTCTGCATTCAGTAATCTACAAGTTACCTGTTTTGTTTTTTGTGCTAGCAGATCGCTTCCCTGATATAGAATGGATAAAGTTCAGTTCTAGTAATGTATTGCATTGCCCATCACTAGGCGTTTGCAAATTGGCTGTCCTTGTTAAAATTGCATAATGGGATATGTTAGCAACTTCACAAATTTGGTAGCCTCAGGATATGCCTCACATAATGTGCTAATATTTCTGCAGTGATGCTTGCCTCCGTACTATCCAGGGAGAATTGTGCAAGTAGGAAGATGCAGGAATGTCTGTCCCCTGTTATTACATTACACTAGGTATCAATCAGCTTGTTAGGGTGGATAGGATTGTGTATGACCTTGTGATTGGGAAATAAAATATGCTGGGTATGAATGAGACCTTTTTGGTGCAGTAGTTATCCCTTGCATATCCAACCCATGTTTACTCCATATTTTTTTTTCTAATAAGTAATTCAAGAACAAATGTGTGTATTTTTAATCTTTTCCATGATTGCTCGCAGTCTTGCATAACATTTCAGTTTATCTAATCTAGCTTGTTCAATTAAACCTACATTTAAATATAATCTTGATTTTATTTATGACAATGTGGTCTTACTTTTCACGCTGCCAAAAAATCTTTGTGCAAATATCAGTTTGTATAGGCAGAACATTCTCATGTGTTTTCTCTTTTGTATTTCTAAGGTTTACCTGTGATGCAGAAGAACTTTCATACAGATTACATGGGAGAAGAACGCAACCCTAAACCATTTTTTGAATGGCCACGTTTTTCTGACACCCCTGTAGACTATCATGGATTTGAGCACTATGTTTTGTGGCAGATTTCTCCAATGGACCCCTATATGGAGCATGACTCCAAGCATACAGTTTTATGGCAAAATTCCCCTACAGATGCTTGTGTAGAACGGGTCTCTAAAGCTACTGCTTTAAGGCAGAATTCACCTTTGGAAGATCATCAGTATTGTGCTGAGTGGCAGAAGTCTACCAATAACGATGGTGCAGAGAATGGTTTAGTTCGGGAGGATTTTGACGACTCTGAGGAATTTGTAATTATTGGTAAATTTAAAAAGTGTATATTTTTATGATTAACAGTTAACATATTGCTATATTGTAGATAATATGGCAACAATCTTGTTCATAAAGAACAAAATGGCAAACACTATAATTGGAATGTAGTAATTGGTAAAATATTGTACAAACAAAACTGGGAAGCGCAAAAAATGAATCCTTTTGATGAAAACTTAAAAATAGTCTTTTAGAAATGAAAAACAGTCCAAATACTTGATTGCAGCTTCTTTTTTTAAATGAAGTGTGCTTCAAAACTTCTTAAAGGAAAGGTGTGCAAAACTTGAAAACTAAAAGAAGCGCAAGAAAACAGGCACTAAGTGCCTTATCAACAGTAAACATGTGTGAAATGGGGCTACTACTCCCAAATAAGGTGAGTGTACAAGTTAATGTGCACCGCCACTCGTGAAGTACAATATTATGCTCACCAGAACAAAATGTACAAGGTGCCTGTTTTCTTGCGCTTCTTTCTTTTTTAGTTTTCAAATTGGTAAAATATAATATTTGATATTGACTCTAAATTGTAACATGTGACATTCATAGTATGTATATTCTCTATTTTCTGCTTTGTAAGAAATGTCATGGTTATCAGTAAAAGTAAGCTAAGAATTCATGTGTAGTTCTATAATTGCTTCCTACTGGGTTGTTTGGTAATCCTTATGCCCAGGGAATTTACCCTATGATCTACAAAATACTTAATTGTATGCCACCATTTGTTTACTCGTCTGGCCATTATTTTTGTCCTTGTGGAACATAATGTTGTAATTACAATTTCAGTCTGAATTGTAAGGAACAGCTGACATACTGCTAATGTACCATTCCTATTAGAACTGAGCAGTCAAAGCTCCAAAACCTGTAGGTAATGAGGAAATTTGGTGATTTTACTGCGGGCTGCAAGTTGCTAATTACTAATCCCTTTTCGCTCATGTGTGACAGCTATAGTTCATTTCCTATTGCTACTAATCCTGTTGCATTGTGTTTCATTTCATGATTTTTCAAGCACATAAATCATTCCAGTGCATATTTCCCTATGAAATGGTAGTGTGACATTGCGCAGCCAGCAGTTGTACTTTCAGTGTTTGTTTTTTCCATATGGGTGCATTTTTGGAGGCTTTTTTTTTTTTTTACTCTTGAGTAAAATACGCAAGTGTGAACCCTATAGAATTCCTAGTTATAGTATTGTAAGTTACTGTACTGGCCTTAATTTACTGGTCCCACAGTCAAATTGTTGTGACATATAATCAAACAGATTAAAAATCTAGCTTATCTCATGAAAAAATATAACCTGTAAGGGTACTGTTTTTATGAATGCATATTTCTAATTATACGTAGGAGCAGGTTGTGTCATATTGGTAATAGTGGTAAAATGGTTAAATTGTCCATGTATAACCATTCCAAATGCACCACCTATTTAAAGAAAATTTTCCAGGGAAAGCAATAACTGCTGCAGGGTCCCTTCCCACTCGATTAAATTACTGCTATCTGTTTTGCATGATTAAAAAAAAAAAAAGCTTTAAAGGTATACTTTGGCCCAAAGAGAATTATTTCAATAGTCATTCAGAAATATTATTCTAATCTATTTCTGGGTTGCTTTATTTTCTTGGGTAATGGCAAGAACAAACACTATACAGTGTTCTAGGCTGAATGCTGAAAATTGAGAGTACACAAAGTGTTTTTTTTCCTACTTATACTTGATCTGTTGGATCTGACACTAGAAAGTTTAAGGTTGCCGCATGCATGGGGTGGTAAAAGGTATCTTGGTGCTTTTTGCCCGACAACCCAGGCAAAGCATGTGGTTTCTTTTACTCCCTAATGTTTTCCTTTTTAAGACAATTTAAATAATTATGTTAATTGTTTATTTCACAGAAAGCGAAGATGAGAACTCTCTTATTGACTTTCCTGAGGAGTCTAACGTGAAGACAGAAAGGTACTGCCATGCCTAAGAACATAGTTTACTATGACAGTCTGAAGTACAAATGACTGACTTAGCAATTTATGCTTCCATCCTTAGCGACAGCCCTGCAACAGGCTCAAACTCTGCAGAACAGACTGTTAAGAACTTGTACAGGATTTTCCGGCAGCAGTGGCTTCAGTATGAAGCTAAAAATGCAACCTCTGGGTCACCTGATCTTAACACAGGGATGGTAAGTGTCTGAAAACAAATGTAATTTGCTCAGTCCTGCGCATGCAATGTAAGATTTTGTGCCCTGATTCACATGGAAACGCATGACATTGGATCCTGCTCCTGTTTGTTTCTAAACCAATCTGAACTTGAAGAATATGTATTTCAAATGCTATAGATATCATGTGTAACTATTAAGGCATATGTCTGTTACAGAATGACATGATGCCAGAAGAATTTGAGTCAAGTGTTACTTTGGCTAAAGAAATAAGGAAGTTGAGGATTAAGGAAGCGGAAGAATGGTCTCCGCCTCAATTTCAGATTGTAACTACCATTCACCCATCACCCAAGTAAGTGTGTGTGTGTTGTATTTAATGTATGCATGTGTCTACACAGTGCCACTAGATTATGCAGTACTGCTTATTTCAGCAATACAATTATAATACAGACATTAGAAGTGCTTAAAATAGCACAAGTGAAGTAAGTCACAAGCATATGCGATTCTCATTCTAAGTGTTCAGGCAGTGAATATAAAAATAAAGGGGGGGAATTCATCATTCAGCGAAGTGAGCTCTGAAGCCTTCGGCTCACTTCGTAAATGGTATTATGCGCATGCTGATGTCCTGCGCGTGGACATCAGCATGAGCATTAAAGGGATTCCTGTCTCGCCGAGACGAGAATCCCTTTAATGTGCATGCTGATATTCGCGCACAGGACATCAGCATTCGCATAATACCATTTACGAAGTGAGCCGAAGGCTTCAGAGCTCACTTCGCTGAATGGTGAATTTCCCCCCCAAATCTAACAAACTGTTTCTCAAGGCTCTGTAATGTTGCTAAATATGGTGCAGTTGGCTTATTTAAACATTTGACACAACCTCAGTACAGCTGTACAATTTGGGCATCCAGGTTGTTCTGCCTTTTGTGGTTTTCTGCTGGGACAGACAGCCTTCTGTAGTCCCTCAATAACATTACACTTACTGAAAAGCCATAAAAAGGGACTGAAACACTTTGGATTGACTTCTAAACGGTGAAACGATTGGGAGTCAGTGGGGGGCCTCCTGGGGGAGTCTACAGGTGCTAAGAACTAAGTGGCAGAATATTTCCCTTTGCGCTTGTATTAGTATACGATAAAGTTCCTTTGTACATACAAACAAAATGTTCACTTTTTCCTGACATTTATACTAGGCATTGAGGTAAAATGCTGTCTTTCTCCGCTTAAGATTAAGGAACAAATGAGCCATCAAAACCAAACGGTGTCATGTTTTGACACATCAGTCAATGTTTTTTAATGTTGTATGTGACAGTCTGACAAGACTACATACCTCCACAGAATCTGCTTCCAAAGCTCCTACACAGCCAATCACCATGTCCCCTGCATTAGCTATTCTTTTACTTGAATCTGTACTGGTTCATATGTCTTTTCCAATCCTGGTAGAAGGTGTGTGCACCCTACACAAATGATTCCATCGTGGCAGCTGTGCCCCCATCATGTTTTTATGTTGATGCTAGGGGTGTTCGATATTGCTGAAAAATTATATCTCGATATTATCTGTAATTTTGACAATAACTAATGATATTTTATCATTATTTAAATAAACAACGAACAAACAGGAGTGGTGTCTTAAGTGCAGATGAGCCACTCAATATAGTGGGGCTTGGTGTTTTTGCTTGGTGGCTGTTAGACCTGACACGTGGTCCTGTTCTAGACTAGGGATGGCGAACTTATGGCACTCGTGCCAGAGCTGTTGTCAAACCCTGCCTTCAGTACAGGCCACGGACCCTGCATGTTCTCCTCCCAGATGAATGTGCACTCCCCTCGGCGTGATTACATCACTCACCAGCACCGGCACTTCGGGGGACACGCTTATGTTCTAGATTGTGTGCTCTGCCCAGCTTCTCCCAGGGGTCTCAATCGATGCTATGTTTAGCACTGTGTTCTGGTGTGTAACACACCAGCTCTTCCTCTGGGTCTCCTGTTGCCTGCTCTGTGTCTTCCGCAGTTTGTGGGTCTCCCGCACCTTTCTCTTGTCAGTGCACACCTGAGCCTCCTGCCGTCTGCCGCCTCCCGGAATTCTGTGCCTAAAGCACGACACAGATGTGTGGAGCAGCTCGAGCCGCTCGATTATTGCCATCTTGCAATATCGATAATCCCCGATTCACGATATTATCGTGAACGATAAATATCGCACACCCCTAGTTGATGCCCTTAGACAGCTGCTTAATTCAAATTTTTATTTATTTATTTTAACTATTGGTCTTAAATTTGTGTCTTTCAGGAGAGATTTAATAGTTGCGTCCCAAAAGTACATGTGCGCTGGCTGTGGAACAAAAGTAGAACAAAGTAAGTACAAAGATCATTTCAAAGGACGTGAAACTTTCTCCCCCCCCCCCGCTTTTATGCATCTGCCTCCCAGGGGCGATGTACTTCTAATATTTCATAAGTTTAAAGGAGAACTACAGCTAAAAAATAAGATGTATTAAATACATCTCATAGTAAGTTGAATCATTGCAGTCACAGCTTGAACTGTGCTATATTTTCACTACACCAAGGCAGACTTCTCGCCGCACTTCTCACAGAAAAATCAGGCCGAAGCGCCGCCCACTTGTCAAAATGGCGGTCCAAAATGTTTTAAATGTCATCACGTTAATTGTGGGGAACATTCTCATTGGCCCCGCAATGAACGTGATGCTGTTTGAAGTCTTTTGGACTTCCGTTTTGACAAGTGGGCGGTGCTTCGGGCAGATTCTTCTGTGAGAAGTGCGGCGAGAAGTCTGCCACAGTGCAGTGAATATAGTTCTTTAATATTGACTTCAAAATACAAAAAAATACTTTTACACAGTATTCTCACTTGATCATTCTACATAACCTAAATTGTCCATATCAACTCTAAGCACTTGGCAAAACAAACTTGTAAGTGGTCTCTAAAAGTGTTACCATGCTCTATGGCTCTATGTATTGAATTTGCAAGTAAAACAGGTTGCGCTGACTTGTATGTTTGGCCAGGATGATTGAAATGTAAGAAAAAAAAAAAAAATGTGAAGACGAGATGGAGATGTAAAAATTTGTGAATTAAATATTGTAGATTTAAACTAGGACAAGATATTGTGTTCTAGTGATGTGTTAAATATATCTGTTTCAGGGTATATTAACAGACTGCGGTATTGTGAGTATCTAGGACAATACTTCTGTGACTGTTGTCATGGCAATGCTGTGAGTTGCATTCCCAGCCGAATTCTTTTGAAGTGGAACTTCAGCAAATACTACGTCAGCAACTTTTCTAAGAATCTCGTGGATGGCATATGGCATAGCTACGAATTCAATGTCATGAATGAAGCCCCTGACATGTACAAAAAAGTAAAGGACCTAAGCAAAGTCAAAGTAAGCCTTGTGGTTTTGTTTGAATGTGTTATTCTAAACATTGGTTATGTACATCGTGTGTTTGGCATTTAGAACAGTTTTTTGTTTTATCATGCAGTATCTTTAGTATTTCAGCAGAAATTGGAAATTTTAATATTAATCTAGGATTGCTTAAATAAAATTATTCAGAACATGTTGCAATCACTTTGATTTGTTAATGGTTTTATTTGTACTGAATTCGGTCTTGCATATGTCAGAGAAGCCATACAGTAATTTCGAAGTCTGAAAAGGTCCTGATGCATTATATCACGGCTGTACTGAATTTGTGATTTCCTGTTATAGGATCTGCAGGAAAGGCTGATTTTAATAAAGAAACTGCTGTGTACATGCAGACTTGCTAACAGGTAACATCAACTTTGGATACTTCTCAATGTGAGCATGATAATGGTATTGCAATATAGTAGATTTTTGTACAACTTATTTGTTTAAATGAACTGAAATTAACTGAAAATTTGTTGGGTCTATACACATTTTTAAATCAGAAGTGGATTAGATGTACCTTGATATAAAGAATCTGGAAGCTTCTCTAAAAACTATCTTGGAAAATGTTGAACTCAATAGTTTCTCTCAACTCTTTTAAACCAAACAGTGTCTTAAAGGAATTTGAAGCAGTACCAACTCGTCTGACAGAAGAGCTGCATCTTTTCACACTAAATGACCTTTACAGAGTCAAACAGAAAACTCTTCTGCCTGTACTTCAGGAACTCCTGACCACTGCTGCTGTTCATGTTGATAATTGTGTGGTATGTTATTGTATTCTACTCTGTTATAGCCATGGAATGAACACAAACATGATCAGTTTTCAAGTGCAAATCTGTAAAACTTTGAACAGTATTTTGAGAGCTGAAGTTATCAAGCATTAAGGGGGGTGGCGGCACAGGC
>WMED01013605.1:0-14347 GCA_019650415.1 Pipa parva | reverse complement strand
TGCAATTAATTGCTGTTAAGCTGATCACTCTTTATAACATTCTGGAGTATATGCAGATTGGCAGTATAAAAACTGAGGCAGCAGACTTTGTAAAAATTAACATTTGTGTCATTCTCAAAACTTTTGGCCATGACTGTACAATCCAGGTTAGCACCCGAACATCCCTTTCAGACAGCTTCCTCTTGCGTCCACAGTTAATCCTGTAGGATGTGTTTCGTCCTTCTTGGTGGTAAACTGACATTACCCTGGATACCGTGGCTCTTGATACATCACAAAGACTTGCTGTCTTGGTCACAGATGCGCCAGCAAGACGTGCACCAACAATTTGTCTTCTTTTGAACTCTGATATGTCACCCATAATGTTGTGTGCATTGCAATATTTTGAGCAAAACTGTGCTCTTACCCTGGTAATTGATCCTTTACACTCTATTCCTACTGGTACAACGTGCAGTTAATGAAGATTGGCCACCAGGCTGGTCCAATTTAGCCATGAAACCTCCCACACTAAAATGACAGGTCTTTCAGTTTCATTGTTTAACCCCTGTATATATACTGTATATATGATGATTGTATTTAACTGTTCCTGATTTCTTTACTCAATTGTCTATTAATATAGCATAGAGCTATGTGCAGCAATATGTATGACAATATAGTTGAGGTAAATTTTATTTGTTGGTTAAACTCTTTACAGTGTTTACTTTAGTAAGTACCTTTAGAGATATGTTAATTAGTAATAGCCAGTTGTATTAGTTCTTTTGATACAGGATGTTGCCGCATTAGTCTAGTTCTTCCACCAAGCACAGGCAGTAATAGAGCAAGCCTAGAGTACAATGCAGTTCTTCAGCTGATACCAGCATTCCTTACTAAACCTAAAGTAGACTGGCTAGCTCAATCTATGTGTTTGTCACTGTCATGAAGAATTACTGCAGAAGGTAAATTATTTTCGCTGCTGTAACTATGAGTGGCCTATTCAATTTGATATGCAAGGTTTACTGTAGTTTAATTGTCAGAAAGAGACAGAAGGACATTGAGACTTGGTTGCGTATTGCAGTAGTACAGACCCTGTCAATACATTTCATCCAGGGAAAGCAGTCAACAGGGCAGTTGTCAGAATGATTAATCCACTTTTCCATTCTCCAGTGTTCCTGTGAGAAAATCTAAAAAAAAAAATAAACTGCATTTTACATAACAATAAAACTGTAACCAGTGGCAACTCACCTTTGCTTGCCCTTAAATTCTGTAGTGCCTGCAGAAAGCCTGTCAAGAGGAGAACCAAAGCCAGGGAAGCTTCTCTTTTTCTTAGTCTCAATCACATCATTTTCTAGAGAGACAAGCTCATCTAGAAGTAGCAGTTTAGCTGCCAAGTCTGCCGCAGACTTCTCTTCACTGGAGACTGAATGTGAGGCTGCAACTGCTGGTTCAAATGACTGTAAGAGGGCAAATAGATTATAAACATCACAGTCACTGAGGGGTGGCACATTTTTGACTGTTATACACTTAGTAAACCAATATGAAAATAAACTAAATGCCTTTTTTTAACATGGCTTGGCACACGCTCCGAGCTATATGAAGCTTTGGCAATTATATTGTTTGCTGGGTACATTTTAAATAATGAAAGTGGATGTCTCACATAGACATGGTGTAGGTTTGTGATAAACAAGCAGTTTTTGATTAAGTGTGAGAAGTATTCACCTGTATTCAATGTGCTGCAAAATTCATTACCTCATAGATGTTTCTCTATGAAAAAGTATGGAATCCTTTATTAGATACTTTAATATAGTGAATCTCGTACCAGGAATGGTTTTCCCATAAGGGACATATTTATGAAAGGGTGACAGGATTGATGTGAAATGTACATTCTTTCCCTTCATTTCTGACATTGTATTTGAGATCTTTATTAAATGCATACAAATTTGGAAATGACAAAATGTGCAGTGGTTTTCAGTGCGGTTAGTTTTTGTTTAGTGATAAACTGTATAAATATCTGAAAGTTCTTTGTTTGGAGGTGAGGTCAAGAGAACTTTTTCTAGAAACATCCACATCTGTTGTCTGACCAGGTGATGTGTATGAAGGAGCCTTGAGCGTTCACCTCCTGTTGTTCTGCCATGGGAACATCAGGTAGAGGGGAACAAAGCTGAGAAATATGAAGTCATAGACGATTATTTTATTTATTAAGCCAGCTTACCCAGTACTGAACATTGTTATAAAGTGGCATTATCCTCCCTTGGGCATAAAGGAAGGCAATGTGTTGAAGGCTCGACCTGCTCCCAGCTCTAAAATGTTTTGTCATGGAAGGTCACATGTCTACAACATAGAGTTTCACAGTGTTGCCAATGTTGGAAGGTGATTCCTTCCACTCTAACCACAGATTCATTAGCCCGGTATTCTGTGCCTTGTTAAACATCAGTTAACTGTGCATGACAAGCTCTGTTTAAGCTTGATTGCTTTGTGCCAGAAATCAGTTAGTCTTGTAAAAGAAAGCATTTTGGAATATCCAGAACTGTATTTTAAAGCACGGAATTAATTTATGGCACATACTATTTAAACAAAGACAAAGAATTTCATGCAGATGTACTAAAATTAATTGGAGACAAGGAACCTAATGCTAACGAATCTGCACTGCTTGTAGATGAGGGGAGCTTAATCAAAAGAGGGACAAGCTAGGTAAAAAAAGCAGATAGCAAACAACTCAAAAGGCAAGAACACCAGAAATTCAGTCTAACAGTAAGGGAGCTTAACACATTTAATAATTAAGTACATGCCATCTACTTTTATGTACTATGAAATTATCTACAATGTAGTATCAAAAAGGACTGAGTCCCAAAAAAACCGATTACCCAAGCTAGTGCTAGACGTAATTAATCCCAGTTTAGCACAGATGCTACCAAGGCCAAGTCATTCATTTGTATTTGATAAATATCTACCTGGATTTAGCCTCTAGTAGCTGGTAGCTTTAATAGATAAAGTGTCTCGTTTGACCGTTAAATCCTTTTCTTGTCATGCATTAGGTCAGTGATGCCCAACCTTTTTCGGCCTGGGGCCATATAAATTTACGACACGCGTGTCACGGGCCGCTTCAAAGTTGCAACCACAAGAAATTTTAAAGTTACAACTGCAACAACTTGCCATAGTAAAGTCGCGACCACGACAATATTCTTATTATAAAGAGATGACTGCAACAGTAACAGTCTATTGCAACTGTCTTTAGCTGGCGAATTCACACTTATACGCAACAATTCAGACTTTAGGCCGCGGGTCGGGTAGCTCCATGTCGAGGGCTGGATATGGACTGCTGGCCGTAGGATGGGCATCACTGCATCATGTTATTAAAATCAGTCTGAGGTCATTTCTTTTTGCATGACTGTTAATACAGGTTCATCAATCCTTTCATCCCTAAGAAGAAATATAATGTCAGTTCTGGTAATGGTAAGTGTTTGTATAATGCACTTACCTCTGCAGGAGTCTCAGGAAGAATTGCTTTGCCAGAAGTCCATTGCAGCAAGGAAACAGCAAGGAAAAGGCTTACGCTTGTATGATGAAACTCTGCCATCTGCAAAGAAGATCATCACATTTAAGATTTGGCCATGATCTGGATGCCTGGATTTATACAGCAGTTGCCGAAGCCAAGCTCTAGGGTGGCAGAGTGACTGCTTTGTGTCATTGTTTAAAATGAGTCTTGTCATTAAGGTGTGGGCCTAGCTCTAACCAAGGTAAATACACTTCTGTTCAGTGACTTTTCACTCTGTAGATCACTCTACCTACCCTTCACAGTACTTAATTTGCCGCCACATCTTGGGTTCATGGACCACT
The DNA here is from genome assembly GCA_019650415.1 of Pipa parva. NCBI lineage: Eukaryota > Metazoa > Chordata > Amphibia > Anura > Pipidae > Pipa > Pipa parva. The sequence goes on along the minus strand of WMED01013605.1, from coordinate 10,537 downwards.
CGATAAAGTCCCAGCCAGGGTTGAACCCAGGACTTGCTGCTTGTATTCCCCTATTTTATTACTGCTATATGGGCAGCAGTTCTCTTGACCAGGATTCTGTTTCTCCCACCTGTCTGTGTTGAACTAATTGCCAACAGCTTCAGTAGGTGCAGCCAACTCAGCCACTCTTTAGCCTTATGTAATACTCATCAGTTGCTTCTACTGTTTCCAAAGTCAGTTACACTTTTCAGCATCTGCATTGTTTTCCTTACTATAATCCATCAATCTGCCTGTTTGTTCCAGACTGAAATATCACTGAAAAGAATGCAGTTGAGCTCTCCAGTCAGTGACTCATATAGTTTTGGGACAGACTAAAACCGGATTAAGAACAGACGGTGCCCTTCCAGTTATCAGTGGGGCCCCCCTTTTACCCAACCAGTCAGCACCAATCAACAACATTATACTGCAGCAGTGGTTCCATAAAATGCCCCAGTACAGTGCAGTAGTTTCCCCACAGTGCCCTATACAGTGCTGCCATTGCCTCTCTAAAGTGCAGCAACTTCCCCCAATTGTACCCCATACAGTGCAGCAGTACTCCCCACACTGCAGCCATTTTTAAGGTCCTTTCTCCCCCAACCCTCCCTTTCCCCATACTTTACTGCCTCAACCCTCACTTTCTTCATACCGTGTTACCCCAAACCTACATTTTCCCATATTGTACTTCCCCAATACCCCACTTTCCTCATTCTGTGCTGACCCTCAACCCCCCCTTCCCAAACTATACTGTCCCCAACATCCCCCTTTTCCCACCATCCTGTGCAGCACCCATCATACCCATCCAGTGCTGCCTCTAACTAACCCCTTTTGCGCATCCAGTGCAGACTCCACTCCCTCCCCCCATCCAGTGCAGACCCCCTGCTCTCTCCAGTGCAGTCCCTTCATCTATCCAATGCTTCTACAAATACATCCTCCTCCCACCCTGTCACTTCCCCAGCGCTAACCTTGGCTGTGAGAGCTACAGCAGTATATAACAGATTAAAGCTGGGACAGGGAAAGGGAGAGGGCCAATCATTAGCACAGCGCCCTCCTCCAGCAACATATACCACCTATCCCTGTTCCTAAGCAGGGAGTTGACCAGCCCCCAGGCACAGGGTGTGCCCTAGACACTAGCCTAGGTCGCCTTGTGCTTAATCCGGCCACGGGACAGACAGTGACATTCATTTTGTTAATGCTATAGAAACACACAATAAGACAACATTGAGCACTATTTTTTCAAGCTGTTCTTGTGACAACTAAGGGGGTAATTCAGGAAAGTACAAACTCACCTTGCGATGCTTCGCATCAGCTCGCCGAGACTGGTACGCGCTCACTGGTCTCCTGCACTCAGAGATCAGCGAGTGCTTTAAAGGTACTTTGGCTCGGCAAGGAGACTCGGGCGGTCGCGAGGTGAGCCGAAGTACCTTTAAAGCATTCGCTGATCTCTGTGTGCAGGAGAGCGTACCAGTCTCGGAGAGCTGATGCGAAGCATCGCAAGGTGAGTTTGCACTTTCCTGAATTACCCCCTAAGTTGTTATTGTTGTTTTTCTTGTCTGCTTCACAACAGTCCCCTTTTTATCTGAGTTTCCCCCCACTACCTGTTTCAGTAAAAACTGAATCAAACCACCAACAGTCATTTATATCAATGTGAGTAGGTGACTCCAGCAGGACCAGTCTTTCTTACCATTTTCACAGCACAAAATATCACTTGTTACTAATAAATATGCTCTAGATTGTGTAAATAATTCATATAGGACTTATTTCTCTGCCACAGATTAATACACATTATATGCTAATAGTCAATACTGTATAAGCTAGTGCTGATATCACTGCTACTGAGGTCTAGCACAAATCAATGTTTTGGGCTCAAATGCATTTTTATTTAGTATGGCCCTATGAATGGCTTGCACTCACAATAATTAATCCAGCCAATTAGTGTAAAGTTACACTACACCACAATCAGATTGCAATTGCTCCTTTTTCTAAAACTACCCCTGCTCAAACCATCTATAGGGAAGAAAAAAAAAGAACAATAGATATTGTAAATTAAATGGAGTACAAAGCTGGATTATGCAAGTGACACCATAAACGGTCCCCTGGGGCCCAAAGACTGACAGTGGGTCCAAATACAGGGGGTTATTCAGCAAGGTGCGAACTCACCTTGCCATCCTTCGATTCACCACGCCAAAATGGTTACATGCTCGGTTCTGTCCTACAGGCGGACATCAGCAAACGCTTTAAAGGTACTGGAGTCGGATTTGGCTCACCTCACCGAGACTGGAATACGTTTAAAGCGTTCTCTGATGTCCACGTGTAGGACAGAAGCGAGTGCATAACCATTTTGGCGAGGTGAATCGAAGAATCGCAAGGTGAGTTTGCACCTTGCTAAATTACCCCCATAGTCTCTAGCTATTAAAGCATTTTTTTATTTGCATGGACTGCGTAACCATTGAGGTTCTGCAAACTTGTTTACACCCCTTTAAAAATTGGTTCCATGACCCTAACAAGAAACACTGCCTTACATTAATTTATAAAGATCGCTTCCACTTTTTGATTCCTTTTGATTTAAATAGGACTGAAAACAAATTGTTCTAGAGCCAAATATCAATAAACCTCAATCCTTAAAAATCAGCACACTTGTTGCAGTGTTTTTAAAGCGTTCCCCCTTCCATTTCAGATCGATATAAATACTTTTACAACACAAAAACAAATCCATCTACAGCTAAATGTCATTACCAACTCCATAGGGAAGAATATGTTTTAGCCAGCCTAAAGCAGGCATTCACAGGTCAAAAACCATATCAACCTTTATTAATAACCCCCCCTCCCCCCGTGTGCCATATATACTTACTGAAATTTCTTATTCTAATTTGCTTTACTGTTAGTGCTGAATCTAATAGAGTATTCGAAGGCTGGTATACAGAAAATACATGGGTACCAAGAAAGTTTACATACTATAGCAGTAGTGGCGAACCTTTTTGGCACAGAGTCCCGAAAAGGTGACGTCACTCACCAGCGCCGTCCCCCGAAGTGCCGGCACTGATGAGTGACATCATTGCACCTGTGCTGGGGAGGAGTGTGCATGCGTCGGGGGAGGAAAGCTCCCCTGCGAGCGAGCACTCCTACAGTGCAGGCCATGGATCCAGCCTGAAAACTGTAGGATCGGGTCCACGGCCTGTACTGAAGGCAGCTTTGGCGATGGCTCACATGCCAACAGAGAGGGCTCTGTGTGCCCTTTCTGGCACACGTGCCATAGATTTGCCATCACTGTGCTATAGTAAGCAATGTGGTACAATTCTCGTGGACTGTGTAACTAACAATAATTAGTTAGATGGCTCTTTTGTGTTCCTGAATTTGTGTGACACAGTGTGTTGAGTCAGACAGTACTATGAGAGTACTAAGCTGTAAAGCAGCACACACAGTAGGTTTTTGTGTACCAAATACTGTTCATGCTTAGGGCGAAATTTACTAAGGGCGGATTTAGTCCGCCCGAAGTAAATTTCTGACCGCAAGTGCGGTATTCCGATCGATTTGCGATCGCGCGATCGCAAATCAATCGGAATACCGCACGTGTGGTCAGAAATTTACTTCGGGCGATCGTTTCGCCCTTAGTAAATTTCGCTCTTAGTCTGGGACTGCTTCACATACAAAATACAAAAAGAAATATAAAAAATTAAAAATTCCCATTTGGGTTAGAATAGCAGTTATTTAAATACAGCTCTTGTAAAATTGTTATCTTTCCAGATGAATTCACAAATTTCTGCCTGTTTTTATCTTTACTGATAGCAGTGAAAGCAGACCCCACCCAGTCCCATTAACTCCCATTATGCTTTAGGTAATACATATTCAGGAAGTCTAAATTTGAAAGTTAAATATGTTACTTTTAAGACACAATTTAGAAATTTAAATGCACAGACTGAATTAATAGTAACTTTAAATGCATTTAAGACATTTTATTTATTTATTTTATGTTGTGTTCCTGTTCTTTTTAACGAACCTCAACAAAAATGACTTGAACAAATAGTCATTTGCAGACTTGCAAACGTGTGTTATAAACGAAACATTTTTTTAATGGGCTATTAATACTGAAAGAAGTTTAATGGGTATTGTTCGAGTTAAAATTCAGCATTTTTTATAACAATTTCAGCATCTAGAAATAAACGCTGGTAATTGCAGTTTAGCAACATCTGTAGATCAGAAACACAAATTTAAAAGGGTATAACTTGTTCATTCAATAAGAGCCATTTTTTTAATACTGCGCATACAAAATTCAGCTATGAGGCAATGGAAAGATAAAAGTCATATTATATACACAAAATATATTTAGATGTACTTGTACAAAGAATATGCTGTAAATACAGTATTTCACTGCAATGATTAAAAACCACAATAACTAATAATAATAGGAATAATTATCAGTCGAGAAGGGAATGTTTTTATATTTCTAAAAGTCAACATTTTTAATAACCACTTTCCCCTGTAGAATAAGTTTTTTTTTATTATGCCGATATCGCCCATTTAATAAAGCTTTTCTTGCCGTGCCGAAAGTTACTCTTTGGTGCATTTTTTTTTTTTACATTTAAAACTTGTTTTGGATGCTATAAAAATCAGCAGAAAGCTTTATAAATATCTTTTGTGAAAGGAAACCGACTAGACTGATTTTTGTATTCCGCACAACTGTATTTCACACAAATTCTTCCACTATTGCTACAATAGAGGGTCCTTGAATAAAGTTATATTATGCCTGTATGGATGCTTGAAGCATAAAGAAGCTCTATCACTCCTCGATAACCACATCCTGATTATTTGGACGTGAGAATGTAAAAATAAACGGGCAGCCTAAATACACACATTTAATATGGCTTAATGTGCTTGCTTGGGTTTATTCATCCCAAAAGACCATATTTTCTAAAAATACCATATGGTATACTAACGAAAATAAACCCCAGCACCTGCCTCACAAAAGACACTTGATTACGGATGAAATTAGAAACCTAGAGAATATGAAAGTCGTATCATTTAAAACGTCTCATTTCCTAACTCCGGTACCCAAAACAAAATGTTCAGGCTAAAGGTGATTTAGGGGAAAGAGTATTTTTAGCTTCGATTCTATTTTTAGCATTTCTAGGGAGATCCTAAATGATGACCTGCTTTGACTTTCTTTTTATAGCTCTATTTTATATATAAACCTTCACATTTCACTTCATCCTACGCATTCTTCAGGCAACGGATTGAACCTCTTTCTCTAAATTTGTCCAGGCTTCCTTAAATGTTGATTTTTAGCGTGTTACCTATCTTTAGCATACTGACACAGGGATTTCAGAATTCTTACTGTGCTACCTCAATGTATTCATGCGCTCTGGTTTAGCACCACATTGTAAGAAAAAAAAAAAATGTTAGTTTAAAAAAGATTTATGGAGAATTATGCAGCTAACAAGTCTGTGTTCTCTCTAGAACATTTCTTTTGCCTTATAGGTACACTATTCTGTCCCGAACACGTATTTTGGAACTGCCATTACAAGCTTAGCGACATTTTGGCTTGCTTAGAATTTCAATCTAAATTGTATCTAAGCTTGGTTTACAAAAGGTTACATCTCCTGCCTATAACCTAGACATAAGGGGGCCCATTTACTAAAGTCGAATTGGATATCCCTACAAAATCGAATTTAGTTAATGCAGGATTTGGCGATATCGATATTATCTCCCATTTATTAAAGCACCAGAAGGCATTACCGCAATGGATATCTCTGTGTAAAAAAGTAATAATTATTATTTCTTATACATGGTCGAAACACCGGTGGAAATTTTTAAAGAAAGAAAATTATCAGGAGAAAGAAAACCTTTCCAATACATTGCAGCAATTGGTAAATAACCCTACAAGCTTCATAATTACAAACAAGAGTTTACCCCATCTTATACTGAATTAAGATTAAAGAAAAACTAAAGTAAAAAACAAAAAAGGACAGTTAAAATACTTACCTTATACATAGCCGAATGATTACAGTCATAGCATGAGCTGTGCTGTAACTAGCCGGCAGCCGATGCTTCCCCCAATATCTCCTTCACAGTGCGCTGGCTGATTGGCAGCCAGAGCCGCAGCTCCCCCCACCCTGTTACACCTCGGGTGTTTCAGGGCTTAAACATCATCATGTTCATTGCGGGGGCCAATGAGAACACTCCCCACGATGATGTAGAAGCCGGTGAAGCAGGAAGAAGGAGCTATGCGCTGGCTTCTCAGTCACCCAGCGCTGTGAAGGAGGCGTCGGGGGAAGCATCGGGTGTCGGTCAATTACAGCACAGCTCATGCTGTGACTAATCAATCGGCTTTGTATAAAGTAAGTATTTTAACTTAGGACTCCTTTAACACAACAGTTTGGATGGCGTTGCCTTCCACTGGAGAATGCAGTTATTTATTGTGCCATATCCTATCAAGCATAATATGAACTTCATGTTTAGCCTCACAAACTAAAATGGTTTCTCTTTACCTCTAAAATTTGGAATTGCAATAGAGGCTTTGGGAATGCTTTCCGATAATACTCATACCTGATTTGTAAACCATTTCCTGAAAACAACATAGTAAAAAAAGGACTAACAATTGTCCCGCACATTTTTTTTAAAGCTGCTGTGTTGCCTTTTACTGTAAAGGGATGATGATTCATAGTGAGGTAAACATACCACATCTCCTCTAGTGCCAATTTCTAGAATTGATCTGCTTCTTAACAAAGAAAACTATCTGAACCACATTTTCAGTACATATAAATATACTCCATACAAATCTGCACCACTATGAATGGCTATTCATCTGTAAAATACCTATCTTTTTTGTAGTGGTGCGCTATAATTATTATTCATATTATATTGAGATATAGTTATCACCGATGGCTTTCCAAGGAAAAAATAGTTCTCTAAATGTTGATTAACTGAAATTTGAATAAAACACACACAAAACCCCCCAGAAAAACAAAAATATAAGTAAAATAAGTTTATATGAAAATAGACATTTTAAAATAAGATCAAAGTAAATTTTCCCTCCTTCTATATGTGCAATATAAATACAGGTAGTCCTCGACTTATGTCGTTGATCTGTTCTTACGCGGCGTCGTAAACCGAATTTCGATATAAGTCGGATCATACATTCATACAGTATGGTTCGACTTACGTCACAAAACCGTGTAAGTCGGAACATGGCATTGTATAAAGCGTTGTAACCCCGAAACACCGTAACTCGAGACCGTCGTAACCCGAGGACTAACTGTATATATAATTACACTATTACTTCTCTTTAGTATATTAATATTATATATAATGTTATATAGTCAATTTTACATACACTTTGGGGATATTTATGGGGAAAAATCGATTTCCCCTTGCTTTTATCTCTTTTTGACCATTTTCAACAAGTTCTAAGAAAGTATTGCTAATTTTTACTGATAGCAGCTATTCTGAGCGATATTAACACATCAAAAGCTGCAAACTGTTACTACACAACTACACCAAAAAACAAGAAATTATCCGAAAACAAATACTAACTGCAACAATGTATACTAAATAACCACAACTATCAACAAAATACCCTAAGCAACAGTGAAATTTCATAAAATATCATTATTTAAATAGTACTACTGTAGTAGCATTTAATTTAACCCTATAAAGGACCCCACACCTCCCACCTAGCACTAGACCAGGTGTGGGGGGGGGGGGGGGGGGGATTGCTAAGCGCTGGATTGCTTTACCCCTACCCCAATGACCCTGTGGGGTAAAGGGGCATGTTTAAGTTAAGTGAAAAGATCCTTGGGACCCCTATCCTTCCACCCTGCCCCAGCATTAGGCAGGGTGGGGGGGGATCGCTACTGCTATGAGAAACTCCTCTTCCCTTTAACCCAATGTCCCTGTGGATGTGTGGGTGTGTGTGGGGGGGTCTACGTATTTAAAGTAGGCATCCCCAGGACTTCTTCCCCCCAAACACTATGTCCTAATTATGATGAAAGGAAAGCACTACTAGTGCTATGAGTAGCACAATCACTTTTCAGTGTCAGGCTTGCTATTAAATTGTCACATGGTTCTGTTTACACCTTGTCCAGATACATAATTTTGCCTTGAAGTTCTCACTACTATTACTTCATCTTCCAACCAATAGACAACAAGCTTAGGTACTAAAGGCTGTTCTTGAAATACATTTCTACAAACCCCCACTTAAATGGCACAGGTATTATATATAATGGAATCCTTTTGAAAGATTTTTAATTTCTCCCAAAAGCCTCGATATCACTTCTTATTTACTGAAAAGCTGATGAATAAAAACAAAAAACAAAAACGGATCATTGTTTTGTTTTCAAACCCTAGAAAATGTTACATCAATAAATGAAAGAGAAATATGAAAAAAAAAAAAATGGAAATTTTAGGAAATTTTCAGCCAAACAGAAGTTTTATTTCTCAGTGTATGAAGATTAGATACTTCAGTCCATACAGAAATGAATATTTATAAAGAATCCTTGTATTAACCACCAAGCCATAAATGAGCTTACTGATAGCGGATAATCGAGTTACTTGGAATCAAAATTGTAAAGATTAAAAAAAATGTGTTACATAAAAATGAAATGCTTAAGGTTGAGATGGGCAATTCTCTTATTGGGGGTTAAGAAGCTGCTAAAATGTATTTAATAGATTTGAAATGATCATACATAGTAACAATCAGTGAAGCAATGGATGGTAACGAGCACAACCAATAATCATATAAAATAGTGGTGCAACACTTGAGAGAATGGAAATTTGTGAACAAAACCAAAGGAAAAAGAAACTCTCATTTAGGTGCACACACAATATAATTTTATTAATTCAAAAAACTTTCTATAAGTGCCAAACAAACAGAAACAAAAAAGGTTAAAAACATTTAAAAACAAAAGGAATGCTGGCAAGACCTTAAGATGGAATATTGGTACATGCAAAGAAAATCATAAATAAACAAATGAAAACCATCAATATAGGAATGGAAATAATCAAAAGAAGCTAAACCCCTTAATAAATACCGTCAATGTTGTCAACTGCTGTCAGTACCGAGTGAAGTAAAAATAAGAGCGATGACCATCAAGACACCAGCAGTAGAATGAGACGCTGAAAAAATAGACCAGTTGCTGGCAGACCTCTTTGCTTTCCCCTGCTTGATGAGACGGTCTATTTTTTCGGCGTCTCATTCTACTGCTGGTCTCTTGATGGTCATCGCTCTTATTTTTACTTCACTCAGTACTGACAGCAGTTGACAACATTGACGGTATTTATTAAGGGGTTTAGCTTCTTTTGATTATTTCCATTCCTATATTGATGGTTTTCATTTGTTTATTTATGATCTTCTTTGAATGTACCAATATTCCATCTTAAGGTCTTGCCAGCATTCCTTTTGTTTTTAAATGTTTTTAACCTTTTTTGTTTCTGTTTGTTTGGCACTTATAGAAAGTTTTTTGAATTAATAAAATTATCATTGTGTGTGCACCTAAATGAGAGTTTCTTTTTCCTTTGGTTTTATAGTAACAATCAGTGTCATGATAGGAAAGAAGATGGTATTTGTTGGACAAACTCTAGGACAAAATACAATAATTAAATATAGAAACCAACAATGCCACAGTCATTTTAATTCTGTGATGCATCATCATTTCTAAGGTGACAACATAATAAAAATTATGCTAAACTTCTATAATAGAATACTGAGCAAATGTTGCTTGTTAGGGTGATTTGCAAGAAGAAGAAAAACAAATTATCTGGACAAAATTTTCAAAATTCACCCATTCCCTACTCTTAATGCCTCATTTCATTACGTATAGTCATATCAAAAGACTTGTACCTTGCCAGGGTAAAGTCCTGCTTTAAATGAGTTAACTTTCCTATATATTAACAAAACCAATGAACAAAGACACGCTGCCACACAATAATGAACAATAGTGTAAAGGGAAGTGTATTCCAGGGCACTTTGGGTTTATTCGAAGCCGACTTTTACACATATACTGTATACATTCAAAAAAATTGGCAGTTCATTGATTTTTTTTTATCCAGTATATATAACATATAAATTAAATGTAACCCAATTGTTTAAAAAGAGTAACAGCTATTGGCTAAACAGGCTGCTTTAACAATAAAAGTAGTCTCTGTTATCCACATGCAAAAACACTGTTTTAATACAAAAGCACAATAACCCATAAAAAAAATCCTGGCAGGACCTTTCCTAACAGATTGCTATCATACAAACGTTGCTAGAGAGAATGAGATCCTGTCACGGCATGTAAAGTGGGAATGATTTTTCCAGGCACTACTGATCTACTGATCTTCTCTACCAGCCAGTGATCTAGAATGACATCTCTCTCACCTTCAATAATACTTCTTTCATCTCTGATTCAGTAAAGCACATGGCAGACCTTCTAGCAAAGGGTAGCTAACAACAGACTATAAAATGTTATTTAGCATGGCAGTTATTCCTATGCAGTAAGTAAAAATCTTATTGGTTTGTGTTGTGTCTCTCTCTATTTCTGCTATG
>WMED01013603.1:0-14347 GCA_019650415.1 Pipa parva | reverse complement strand
CACAAACCTATCTATGGTGGTTCCAGGAGGTAAAGGTTTTTTCTTCCTTTTGGGTGATGGGGATATGTGGCTGTGGGTGTCTGATGATGATGATGCTGCTGCTGCTGCTAATGAAGCACTATCCTGGATGGATAACTCTGAAACTGTATAACAGGATGATGGTGATCTTGGAGGTGGATAGTTTCCAGAATCCATGAATTCCCCTAAACAAAAAAAGTCAATGCTGTTATTTTATTGTTTATACAATTTCTGCTTATTGTGCACAACACATCACTGCCCCTGCCCCAAAAGGAATATTTGTTTTTCTTCATCATAACTGTACCAAATGACAGTAACATGCAGTAATAATAAGAAATATAATTTTTCTCACACATGACCGTTCAGTCTTTAGAAATAGGATTCAATAAAAATGTTTACCAACCTGAAGATCCTGCCTGTTCAGAAGTGTTTCTTTGGTCATCTTCATCACCGCACTTCTCATGATGTTGCCTCATTCGTGCCACCAGGCCTTGCATCTCTTTGTTGCATTGTTTGCATATTGCACGCATGCCTGCCTTACCGATAGGCGAAGGAGCTTCATTAAAATATTCCCAAACTGAGTCTCTTTTACGGCCTGCTGCCATTATAAGGAAAGAATGTAATAAACCTCAGATCGTACACACAAACAGATCCAGACTTGTCTGTCTGTGGCTATGCTGCAGTATTGTGCTCAAAGTTTCACTTTCATTTTCTTGTCTGCTTGCCCTTCCTCCTCCTCACACTTAGTTAGATTCACATTCTTCTTGTGTTGTGCAGATCTATTCCACTCCAAACAATCAGAAACATATTGTCTAACTTCTTGGACTTGGCACTGAAGGAGTTGATTCTGTATTCATAGGTTTGTAGAACAATAGGATTAAGGTCTTTTTCTCAACTCTGTTCATGTTGTAACATTGTTGCTGTGAAGAAGAGGCTGGGACCTCTGTGGAGTCAAATTCAGTTTTTAGAACTGCGTAAGTAAAGCGAGCGTCTGTGATAATATAGGAGAGAAACTGCCCACTAATCCTACAGAAACCTCTGGAAGAGCATGGCATTGTGAATGTTACACATATACAGCCTTTATTCTACTGAGTTAAACAACTCAGCTTTATCTCATGATGGAAGAACCTTTTGGATGGTAAAATGTTTTCCTCAAAAAGCAGTTTATTGAAAAAAATCCGATTTTGATTTAAAAAAAAAAAAATTGATATTTATCCACCCTGTTTATGACTGTTTGCTTTTAATCTGTGAGTTTCTATGTAAGAATTAAACCAACCCCCCCCCCCTCCCCCCATATCAACACTGGTCAGTTCTAAGTGACTCCTAACAATATTTGCAACTGTTCAAATAGTCTGTTTATTTTAGTATAATGTCTTTTGCCTGTCCTTATGGTTGGGTTAACCCCATCTTGTACTTAGTGTTGCCAGAGACTTGATAAAGGGAGGACAGACCTCTTGAAAGCTTGCCTATTTAACCTGACTGTTAGTCCAATAAATAAGGTATCACAATACTCATTTATTTATATAAACTCTTTTGCGTAAGACCACACAGATCTGAGTGTTTGACTAACACAAACATCAGGAAACCTTAAAATCTGGGATGCAGGTGCAGGGATAGAAACACCAAAAAAAAGTTATGTTTTATGCCTAGTATACATTAAAATTATATTTTATTTAAAAAATACATTTACTAACTTTTTGTTGCTCATTCTGGGGTACTTCAAAAAGTATTTATACCAGAAATTATATTGAAACAGTGGGATATCTATTTAAGGAGCAGATGAAATGTTTATAATCTGCAAGTTAAAACACAAAACATTTCTTCATCAAAAATAAGTTTCATGAATTGAAGACTGTCCAAAGGGATATCTTCTTTTCTTGGTGCACTGGTCCTTTGATAGTCGTGTCTGAGGTGGGCTTTCTCCCTTAGTTCTGCTCAGGTGGTCAGTGCTCAGAACAAATCATTTTGGTTAAAAGCTGTAACTGTGACTTACATGAGGTTAGTGTATAGATTTATATATAGGATTACACCAGTTTTGCTTGACCTGTACAGTTATCTGAAAAGCTATCTAGGTATCCCATGAAGATCTAAACTAACTCCATATTTTGAAGACTTGGCTGTGACACTTTATCCAATAATTGTTTATAGATTCCAGGAGCACCAGATGATGAAGCAGTGAGGATATTTTTGGAATTTGAAAGGGTTGAATCTGCAATTAAAGGTAAACCCAATAATTTGAAAATTAAAGTGAAGTTACCAGTCTTAGCTTTCACATGCAATGTTTTACAGTTATGGGAAGAAGCTGCAGAAAGCTCCAGTATGAGGATTGGTAGAAATAGCCATTCAATAACCCATTTCAAATCTGTGTGTAATTTTAGCTATGGTAGTTTTTGCAATATTGTTGGGATTGTGCTATGCAGCAGACTTGTTTGGAAAACTCTCATATTTAATCTTGTTGCCTTATTGCTCTGTAAATCCGTAATTTAAAGGCCTTTTCAGACCTTGCAATTGACAGTTGCTATTTATTTTTTATTTAGGGTTTGTGCACAGGATTAGCATGTGCCAAAATTAGCGCAAAGTTACATAATAACATTTCAGTAAATCTGCTAAGTTAGGGGAGGAGGGCTAAGAGAATGCTTTATATGTGTAATTGCATTAAAATCTTACAAAAAGAGCTTAATATTGCAGATGTTCTGGCTCATAGATCTCCATAACTATATCAATAAATGTTCTATTTCTGCTTCAGTGTAGAACCAACAAATTTAAATATGCTAACAACCCAGTACAGGACATGGGTCATATGCTTTATTGCTTATATTACCTCTGTTAATGTTACAGGAACACTAAAGCCTGTGGGAAAAATAAATTATCTATTTATTGGCCACCTAATATTAAATATAGCAAGGGTTAAAAGACTGATTTAGACTTGCTGATTTTGCAGAATAGTCATAGCAATTAAGCTAAAAAAACAAGCACTTTGAGAATGGGTTTTCAGCTAATCTTAGCCCCTCCTCCCCTCCCTTAGTCAAGGGCTTAGCTCACTAACTGACTGAAACGAATTACAATTCACTTTCTTTAAGAAACTTAAGGGTGAAATTTAATAAACTAAAAAAAAAAAGGCCAATTTTGCATTTTCGAGTTTATCCCGAGTATATCTCAGCTGTTCATTTGGTAAACATCGCTTTACATTTGTAGTATGGCTACCTTTCCATCGAAGAATTCAATCGAAAAGTTTCGGTTGGTAAATATTGATCGAAAATATCGAGCTATTTTTACCGAACAAACAGCTGAGATATACTTGAGATAAACTCGAAAAGGCAAAATCAGAATTTTTTGAGTTTATTAAATTACTCCCTTAGTGTAATTGAGACAAATTGCACAAAGATAACAGGAGGAGGTGCTAGGATTAGCTTATCCTGCTCCAAGTGTTTGTTTTTTCTACAATTGCTATTTCTATTCTGCAAAATCAGTAAGCCTAAACTTGTCATTTTACACTTGTACTTAAAACTAGGTAGTCATTCAATAGAACTTTTTACGGCTTAGTGTCTCTTTAAATTCTGTTTTCCTTACTTTTGAGGAAGTATTTACTGAACATTTCACAGTCACAAACACAAAAGAAAAGATGGCCGTTATCCAAATTCTGTAGGCCAACAGGTACAAGTCAATGTAGTCTTCCATGTGTCACACCAAATGACAGAAGATAGGTTTTAGAAATTTCTATCACTAATAATATTGGTCAACAAACAAAAAAAAAAACACATGACATCTTTCTTTCTCATTCTCATCGCTAAAATAGTGTCTTTTTAATTAAAAAAAACTCTATTTTTTTCAGCTGTGGTGGATCTAAATGGGAGGTATTTTGGTGGACGTATAGTTAAGGCTTCCTTCTACAACCTGGACAAGTTCAGAACGCTGGACCTTGGGGATTAATACAAAGTGTCTTTATTGTTCTAAAGACACTATTCTACTACAAATGGAAAATAATATGTCACGTTTGTTGTGATAAACTTGTTATTTTTAGTTTTTCTAGTATAAAGACCTTTTAAAACAGTTAAACTATGTGTTTGTGAAACTGCATTTTGTTGAGTTTTTTTTTAATATCCATCTCAAAAACAGCCAATTTATTAAACCACAGCAGTATGATTTGTACTGTCAATATTCATCTGTCATAAAAGAAAATCACCTGAAATGGTTTAATTTATATTACTGACCTATTGACAACATTGGCACATAAAAAATTACATTCACTGACCTCTGTTAAGGTCCAAATACTGCTTCTGCACTTGCTTCATTTGCAGTGTTGAAGAGGAAGTGAAGGGGATCTCAGTTCTGAAATAGAAGAAAAGTAAAAAAAACATTTAGCAGGAGATAGTTCTGGATAAAGGATGTGCTCTAAGGTGGGAGGGATGTGCCTCCCACCCTTGACAAATAAGCCTTTAGTTCTCTTTTAATGAGAAGTAAATTGTGTATACATAGTAACCATTATTCATAATATAGCATAAAAAAGGGGCAAAGGATTGCAAAAACTTTTGCTTATATTTAAAGTAACGCTATAACCTATAATATGTTATGTTAAAATTTGAGGAAAGGAAATCTATCCTCATTTTCCAGTACTCTGAACCCCAACTGTATTTACTCCTTTTAATCCCATTCCCTTTATGTTTTAAATGTCCAAATTCCTGTAACAACCCCCCATTTTGATTACCTTCCATCCTATTTAAATTGTTGTGAATCTCTGATCTTCCTGTCTTTATTTACACATACTCACCACTTTTTCTGATATGTTGCTGTCCAGCTGGCCATAGCTCTGCTGGCTGACTGGTTGAGCCTCTCTTTCTTCTACCAGAAGAGACTGCTCTGCTTCTTTCCAGCTGAGCCCCACCCAATTACAAAAATTGGCTTGCATTACATTACAAAGAT
The DNA here is from genome assembly GCA_019650415.1 of Pipa parva. Taxonomy (NCBI): domain Eukaryota; kingdom Metazoa; phylum Chordata; class Amphibia; order Anura; family Pipidae; genus Pipa; species Pipa parva. Next base: position 9,409 of record WMED01013603.1, on the reverse strand, counting down.
TACTACATTAGTAGTTTGTAGTCTTTGTCTATCAATAAAAAGGTTGCTAGTGTTCTGTGTGCTGCAAAAAGGTTTGTTAATCCAGTCCGCTTCAAGTCAGTTATGTTCCACACAGTCACATTGCTGTAAAATAACTTTATGTCGTTACACTGGCACCTTTTGAAGGAATGGAATATATTTAAGATAGTAGTTGAAGTTGATGCATTGGAAGGAAAATTTGGGCAATTTTATGGACCTGAGAGCTTTCACAATTGTGATTGGTTATTAAGAATGAGTTATAGCATAGCATATCCAGAATGGTGGAGCTTGTTGAGAGATCCCATCATGCAGTAGGTTAGTACCTTCCAAAATTAATCTAAGGGGGACATTTATAAAATAAATCAATAATAAATAAAGTTTTTTTGACCAATAAATTCTGGGGGAAGTTTTTTTTTTTTTTTTTTTAACATTAAAAAGTTGTTTTTGACCTATATAAATCAGTGGAAGCCTTTATAAATATCCCCATCAAGTTTGTGTGAATAAGTGACAGTATCATGGGCAACAAAGAAAAGTAATGACATATTTTATCCATGGAGGTATAAAACTTAAAGGATCTTCTGTTAACATCTTGGTGCCAGGTACCACAGGACAGGTTTTTTGGGTCCATTCCTTTCATTGTTGATTTGGCAGCACAAGGAGGATATACACAATAGTAGAGAGGTAGTTTCATGATTATCTTGGAACATGTAGCCTTTTTGCAGTTGCATCTTATGAACAAATATTTTTTACAATTTTTTTTTTTTTTTTTTTTTTGTGCTCATTTATAATTTGTATATTACAAGGGACATTTTGCTAACTTGGAGAGAAGATAAAACACTGTGTTCAAGACTGATTTCTCACATAGTATACTATGTGCTGCTTACTTTATAACTGATACAAAGAATCTGTGTGCCAATATGTACTGTATTTCTGTTGCCATCAGAACTTTGATATACATTACTTATAAGGGAAAAATGTGTTCCAGCAAAACTACAGCTGCTTAATAGGTTTTGATGCTTGTGGATATTTTGTGTCAATTCCTATGTAATTATAAATTACTGTGGGAGACGTTTTATCTCTTGAGATAAGGATACATCTCAGACAGGCCAGTCACACTAGCTGTTTTTCAGCTGAGCTGGAAAAACAATATCTATTGTTTCTTCTGAGATAATTCACACAGGCTTTTGCATTTTGCACCATAGACAATACTGAGCCTAATTAAATACAGCTGTTAGTGTGGCCTTGGCCTTAATTAGCTTTTTTTTTTTTTTTTCTTTCAAAGATACCTTTATTTCTGCACAAGAAACGAGCAACTTATACAGTGCCATTGTACATCCATTACTAATTATTTTACCAATATGCTCATGAGTACTTGTAGTTCAATGCAGGCAGCTGAAGTGTAGACATGCAAGGGGAGCCTTAGGGTGAAATATATTAAACTCGGAAAAGCCATTTAGCTTTTCTGAGTTTAATCAAGAGAAGGCTATGAAGTTTCTCACGGTAAGTATCACGAGATTTTCATTAAATATATCTATGGAAAGGGTAGCCATACAGTATATATTCAATAAAAAAAAGTTTGGCAAGTATCGCATGAGCAAATCTCGCGATTCTTACCTGGAGAAACTTTAAAGCCTTCTCCTGAGTTAGCAAACAGCTTTTCCGAGTTTAATAAATTTCACCCTACTAGAGTAGATGATGATTTGGGGTCTTCCAATAACCACATACTTGCTGAGATATTGATATATTGCATTAGCTAAGGTAAATGGTGAACATAAATGGATTTTTTTTTTTTTTGTCAAAAACACAAATAACTTTGGCCCTGATGCATATCAGCATTTATGTGACCATCTTTGGGCAAACGTGATGGGAAAATAAAAAACGTCTATTCTTTTATTTAAGACAGTAACAATCTTCGGATGCAGTATCAGTCTATGGATCTCACCAGACTATTTTTTTCAGAACAATAGTTAAAGACTATTCGAAATTACATAGCAACAAGTACTAAAGAGAGGTAATCCCCAGGGCTCAACCCTGCTATAGGGTGTCATCATCAAACACCATTATAACAAAACAGAAAAGGGCTCACTGCATTTACATGCCCCAAGGGCATTGAACTTTTAAGATTAGAAAATCTAAGAACAAGAAGACAGTTGTTTGTGTTCTTTATTTCAATCACAAAGTCCTTTTTTTTTCTAAATAAGTTTTACAAACTTTCCTATGATTCTTTACTTGCACAGTCATTATAGAACACACTAGAATGCTAAGAAAATTGCTTATAACAAATTGACAAAACAAGGAAAAAGATCTCGAAGCAGGTGATCAAAAAGAGGCTTGTTATGATAGGAAGTTACACAAAAATAGAGATGACCTGAGGATCCTTTATTTTATTTGCAATGCAAATGAATTGTGTTGTACTATTGCTTTCCATATTTGCAAATTGATTTATAATGCTGTAAAGGAAGCTTGAATTATTTAAGATGCAGAGTTTGTATGAATCTAGCATCCAGTAAGTAAAATTGGTTTGCCAGTGAAAAATAGCTCACCTTGCTATCACACTTTCATATCTAAACGCTTTTGATTTAGTAGAACCAAACCAAGACAGTCTTATGCATTTTAAGTTTGTCTGCTTTTATAGTCACAGATCATTTTCATTAAATCCCCAAGTATAATTCTATGGTCTTAAATACATTTTATATATTGTTTAATTTTTTTTTTAGTTTATAAATATTGTTGATTGTGGGAAAATCAGACATAGCTTATTTTGTAATTACTGATTACTCATAGTTAATCATAAGTTAGCATAAGGCTCATAGTATAGCAAGGACTTACATGATTAGAAATTGTTGTTTTTGTGTTATATAGTCTCATGTTTCCCATCATTATTTTTGTTAATGCCTCTGGAAAGTCCCAGATGAACTTCTGGTTTTTGGATGAATGTCATCTGTTTCATTTTGATTGGGTAAGAACTGTATTTTACAACTTTGCTTCATTCCATTACTTTATTTAATTGGTTAGTATAGACAGTGTACAGACAGGGCATAAATTCCTCCTGGTAGAATGGTCATTGCAACTTAACCATAAGTCCATATCTCACTTCTCATTTGTTTATTGAAGGTTGCAAGTTTACTTTAATAAATTGATCTCACATGCTGCTCAAATCTGCAGTTCTCACTGAATAAACGTTGAATATCACTTATTCTGTTACACCTCATATTATAAGCATATGATTTCAATGCTTTGCACAAATATAATTCATAAAAATAGTTTATGTTGACAATATGAAAAGAAAATAAACTATATAACATTGCAGATTAAAGCCACCAGTCAATATATGTGACCTTTAACTTTCCTTAGCTAGTTGCCATGCATAGTTTATATCAGTGATGGCGAACCTATGACATGTGTGCCATCGCTACCGCTGCCTTCAGTGCAGCCCGTGGACCCGACCTGACAGTTTTCAGGTCGGATCTGCGGCCTACACTGAAGGAGTGCTTGCTTGCTGGGGAGGGCTCTTTCCCCAACGCAGGTGTGATGACATCACTCACCAGCCCCGGCACTTCAGTGGAAGACGCTGGTAAGTGACATCACTTTTTTGGCACTTGGTGCTGAAAAGGTTCACAGTCACTGGTTTATATACTGACCCTTATAGTAAAAATTGTTCCATGTATAGTTAAAGGAATCAGTTAGCATATGCACAAAGGAGATTACTTCTTACTCACTAGAACTCTGGACACCAGAACATGGTCCTATAAAAAGAGCATGATCTTTTTTTTTTTTTTTTTTTTAATGTACACATAGGTTTCCTGAGTTTGATCCCCAGACCTACTGATTAATACAGTGGTATTCTAACCTCTGTATTGTGGATTGGGTGGATTCCTACATTATTTTTGGATTTAGTATTGCCCTTGGGCAGTTTTGCAGTTGGGCAGTAGTATTTTTCTTCACAGCTGCAGTTCATCGGTATAGGTGCACCACTTCTCAGTCTTTGTAAACTCAAGGCACTACATTTCCCTTGATTGGTCTTATCCAAAGACAGAATATAGTCTTTTTTTTTTGTTCCTAAATACTGATCAGAGTATCTGCTACTAGCCCTGGACAAATTATTTTTATTCTTGTTATGCTTCTATTTTTCTAATGTCTCATGTTTTGGTTTTTATTTCCCATAACTTGCTGATCTCACCTGTGTTACTTTCTCCTTCTTGTACCTTTTCACTTCTGCCACTGTATGTTTAGCACCCTTACATTCTCTTTTTGAACCCTTGAGAAATGTCAGGGGAATACATCAACAGGGGCAATCTTAAAGGAGGTCTAGTAACCCATTGCAACCAATCAGCTTTAAGTATTCACACGTACAAGGAAACTAGAATTATGAAAGCTAAATTCTGATTGTTTGGCATGGATTATTAGACCTCTATAAATGATTGCCCCTGTTGATCCATTCCCTAGTGTGTGCCTTAAGACCAAAAGGCTCTGAAGTACCGGATGATTCATTCTAAAGTACAAGTTAGAGGCAGAACAGCATCAGTGATCTTTGTATTAACTTCTATGGCAGCAGCACAGAAACATGACATAAGCCACAGCATCCAATAAGATGTTCATTATCCTTCTGTACTTCCTAACAATTTTACATAGGACAAGGTTAAGTTCAACCATGGGGAAATAGTTCATGTACAGTCATTTTATACTCCCTAGTAATCTTATCCAGAACAAAGCATTATTTACATGCAGCGACAGAGCGCCATCTCCCTCATGCTCACACTGTCTTTGAGTCCTGCTGCTTTATGCAATCACTCTCAGGGATCCCTTGGCAAGGAGTCAAGCGTAAACTCAGGTTCTCCTTCTGGCTAAACTGTGAAATAGGAATCCCTAAAGTGACAGGACTGAGGACTGAAGTGTAAAGTAGTTTATTCTTTGGGTGTAAGGATGAACATGTCTCTGCTCCTCAAGGTAGCGGGACAGAAATCTAGTAGCAGAAGTGACCAAGAGTCCTTAACTGTTTAAAAAGGATAACTCATGTGCAGTTGTATATCTCTGAAAACATGCACTCCTGCTCATATATTGTGTATCAACTGTATAATGCTCCTTTGCATAATTTCACACTGACCTGCATGTGAAAGTGTGCAGCTTAAAGCTGAAAGATAGCTGCTTATTAGGCTATACATTAAATTCTGCGGAAGCCCAACCAAGATCCTGGGCAAAAGGCATTGAATACTGGTTGTATACCTACTACATGCATCTTTTAATTGTGAATTGTGAGTATAAAATATTGTGATTAGAAGCACTTCATTAAAAACATTTTATGCTATGAGCTTTATTTTTTTCTTTATAATTTGTCAGTTGGCAAACATTTGGATTATTAATGTGTGAATATACAAAGGAGGATTGGAAGATGAATGTGGTGTTAAGATTTGTCTTCACAATATATTGATAAGTTTGTTTATATTGCGATTGTGGTGAGCACTCAGACTTAAGTGGTGACTCACTTAATTTTTTTTTCTTTTACACTGGGTTGTGCTACTTTTTTATGATTGGGGTTACCTATTGTTTTAAGCAATATTGCACTATTTTTTGTATGTGCTTCTGTTTTTACAGATACTGCTTTTTTTGATTCACACTGATTTTAGCTACCTTGGAGCAGATCCCATGATAAAATCAAACCTGAATAATACTTTCCTTGTGGTGATTTAGACTGTTTAATGGTATGAAACAACAAACAACTGATCCCAGATCACCAATTTTAAATCAGACAGATGCTGTTGACTGCATTGTTTTTTTTTTAAGCAGCTATACACAGCACATCTGAAATGATACCAGTTTAGCACTGTAGCAAGTGGTTTTCCTGGTTCCTGATGCTAGCAAACACGTGGGTATCTAATTTACCTCTTCAATTAATTAATTAAACACTATAAAATAGTAATTTCCTTTCCCCATACATTGTGTTTCTTTTTTGCCATAGTAAAAGACAGCAATTTAGAAGTGACCTTACAAGCATTGTGCCCATACCTCCTGCCTAGGGCCATGTGCTTGGTGTTCTGCTCTTCAAGAGATCCAGTTGTTGCAGATCTTACAGAAAGAACAATGCAGATGCATGGTCAGAGTAGTCCTTTTCTGTCACAAACAACCACCAGCAGAGAATAGGCAGTGAATCCAGAATTGTGACAGATGTGGATTACTCCAATCTTTAATCCAAGGGCTAGTCATGATGTAGAAGGGGCCAAAATTTAAATGGGAAAACCAGTTAAAGTTCAAAGAGATACAGTAACAGTTCACAACAACCACTTAAATATGGGCAATTATAAAATACACTTTCGACACTTATAAAATACCTATCCCATTAGAGATGGCAAACCTATGGTATGCGTGCCAGAGAGGGCATGCACGCCTTCGCCACCACTGCATTGCTTGATTCCCCCCCCCCCCCAGCAAGTGAGTGGTCCTTCAGTGCAGGCTTTGGATTCAGGTCAGATCTACAGCCTACACTGAAGGAGCACTCGTTCGATAGACGCGGCAGAGATTCTCCTCAGACGCTGGTGTGATGATGTCACTCATCAGCGCCTGCACTTCGGGAGAAAGCACTGGTGAGTGACATCACTTTTTGGCATTCAGAGCTGAAAAGGTTTGGCATCACTGGTCTAGATCTGTATTTCCTAGAATACAAAAATTAGAAGCCCCACCCCCTATGGCAGTGTAAAAGCTGTGAGATGAAATCCTACGTGACAAAACTAAACTAAGGCTCACAGAAACCACTGGCAAATCTATACAAACACTACATAAGGAAAGATAACATTGAGAGATCTTTAAAATGGTGAAAATACTCTGCAGATGTCATATTTATTCCCCATATAACAGTCGGCTAAATGTAGTCCCCTCATATCTGTAATCTGGTATCTGAAAGTGTGCAAAGGATCATCAGATTACTACGTATAATAGGCACTGGAAACTTAAATTAATTTTTCTATTTAATCTGATGCCATACTAGCACGTATGTTTGCAACATTGCAATTTAATAAAATGAACAGCATTTATTATGTATTCTGTAGTAGCTTCGGGCCAAGGCATGTGCATGACTATTACATTAAAAATGTAAACATTTTAAAGGTCATGTTAGTCATGGGGAAGGAGAAGCCCTGCAATGTTTATTCCAATAAAAATGCTACACTTTCAAATTACTGTAAGTAAAATAGTGCAGGCGATGCAATGCACTCCTAGTTCATAAACTATTCTTGGACTACAGTGTTGTCTTGGACTCAGACACTATTTTCCCACACCAGATATAGCATCAGACACCTAAGCTGTCTGATCCTTTTAAATCCATAACTCGTATCCTGATTTCCCATGTATAGATTTTTTGCATTCCTTATGGTGATATTCATTTCCTATCCTGATTTAATTCTTGTGTCTGATTACATCCTTTTTTTAGAGTTTTAACTTTTATACTTCCTGGTTTTGATACATGGTTACCTGCTTACTCCATAGGATTAAGGAAACCTTGTGTTTAACTTTACCAACCTGGTTGCTAATTAAAACTGAAATTTACCAGACCAAAAACTGCTTCAAAAAAACTAGTGGTAGTTTTATCACAAGGATACATCACTTTAAGTGTTGGGTTGAAACAAGAGGTTGGAGGTCCCTGCCCCATAAAGCTTACAATCTAAATGGGAGGAAGACTTACATAGAAGAGTAATAAGAGCTGTAACAATGTGCTGAAACACTGGTCAATAAATGCATATACTAAGCATAAATAACTAAGGATAATGTAGATTTTATACATAAAAGACAGTGATAAAAAAATTAAGTGCTCGTGCTCCATAATAAAACCAATTTCAGTTTGGTTTTAAAAGTGCAGAGGGAATGTTCCTGGAGAAGATAAAGGGGTACAGAATTCTAGATGTGGGGGGCAGAAAGAGAAAAGGGTTCAAGATGAGAAAAGGCAGTATTGGCATGCAAAGCTGGCTGCTTTGGGAGGAGTGCAGTTGACGTGGATGAATGTATGGGCATACGAATGAGGAAATGTAGGGAGGGGCAATAGAGTGAAGTGCCTTAAATGTCAAAACAAAAACACTGCAAATGATTTGTTTGCTTACTGGGAGCCAAGGAGCAGAGAGAGATTGGCTGAAAGAGGGAGAGTATTCTGGCAGCATAATTTAGAATAAATTGGAGTGGGGAGAGGTGGGAAGCTGGAAGGCTAGTGTAAGAGGCCAAGCCTAGGATTCAAACCAGCATTGCCATTTTCTAAGGCATTAAGCTTTTCCTCTAGGCCATGGAGGAATACAAATAATTTGGTATTCTGGTAATTACCATCCTAGGGAGTTCACTATACTCCAGGAATTTCCCACCTTCTCAGGTGTATTTAATCATTTGGATATAGCTGCAGCCTATCAAGTAACCTATCTGTCAGCCAGTTGCAGCTCACTTTACCATTTATATAGCTGGCAGAGTCACCTTATCTCTGCCTGAGTAAGGAGTAGCTCCCCTACTTATGCCTCTGTGCAATTTTCCTGCTTTTGAGCTGTATCCAGTGATTTTCTGAGGTATCCAGTCTCCTTCTACTCTGCTGGGAATCCTGTTTTGCCCAGTCTCCTGGGCAGAACAGGAGGGGGCCAAGGACCGAACCATAAGTGGGAGACAAAAAAGGAACAAAAAATGGGAGACAAAAAAGGAAGGATCAGAAAGACAGTAAGCCAGCCAAGATACCTCTTGATTATGGACCCCAAGTGCATGGATAATTTGAATAAGAAGGGAGTGATCAACAGTGTCAAATGTAGCGAATAGGTCTAGGAGAATTAGAACATAAAAGTGACCCTTGGCTTTGGTAACCTGGAGATCATTTACAAGTTTACACTGTCTCCGTAGAGTGCCCTGGCCTAAATCCAGACTGCAGAGGGTCCAGGAGATGGTGCGCATGCAGACAGATAGTAAGGCGGGTACAGACAATACATTCTAGAAGTTTAGAAGCTAAAGGCAAGAGAGACAGGATGGTAGTTAGTGAGGCATGCAGAGTCCAGTGTAGTTTTTTAAATATATATACTGTATATACTTTATATATATATATACAGTATATATATATAATCATAAATATACATTTTATTGAATCAATACTAGAAAATTAGCATCTTCACTGATCATTAGAAAATGTGAATGTGGGGATTCAGATAATGGTGTTTTCAGTCTCATATTCAGCATTCAGAATGGAGTGGACAAACAGCCTTAATAGTCTGAAATGCCATAAATCACTATTGTTCACTGTTACATTAAAAGCAGCTGTTCATGTCAGTCACAATGAATAAAACAGTAGAAAAGGTAATGTTATAACAGTGATAGTTTCACACTGTAGAGCAGGGGTCCCCAAACTACGGCCCGCGGGCCGGATGTGGCCCCCCGAGGCCATTTA
>WMED01013602.1:0-14347 GCA_019650415.1 Pipa parva | reverse complement strand
CTCTTAACGTGCTCAGCCTGTACCCAAACCCCACTATTAATGTGCCCAGCCCGTAGCCAGACTCCCCCTTAACGTGCCCAGCCTTTACCCAGACTCTCCCTTTAACGTGCCCAGCCTGTACCCAAACCCCACTCTTAACGTACCCAGCCTATACCCAGACCCCACCATGGGGTCAGTTTATTGCTTTAAACAATCTGATCCATGCTGTATCCAGTAATTTCCATTGATGTCTGCCACTATGTGCAAAAAACTAGTGCTTGAAGTGATACTGACAGACTCAAATAAAGGAGCAGGACTTATAGAAGAAATAATTAAACTTTTCTTTTTTGCCTCTGAATGGCTGTGATCAAGGCCCAAGAGAGGGGGCCGGCACGTGAGCTGTATACTTTTTACATTCATATATGTTTTAATTATGAATTAATACATTTTTGTTTGTTTTAATTAATTTCTAGACCCAGGAGTGCGTGCCAACTTTTTTGCTTTTATATACATATATATATTTTTTTTATGTACCTTTAAACAGCATTTCTCCCTGTCATCTTCCTTGTCAGCCTGCCTTTTCTTTCCTGAGCGTCGGGTGGGCAGGGCTAAAAAATGATTGATATTGTAGCTCCTCCAATCAGATACCTTAAATCACAATATAGCAGGGATCTGATTGGAGGAGATATAATGTCAATCATCATCAATCGACCTAGAAAAGAAAAGTCAGGATAACAGAGACAATGAAAGAGAGAAATTTCACTAATACAACCTAGATTAGTATTAGTATTAGTGTTTTGAGGTGACGTGCATTTTAAAGCAGACATATTAAATTCACATTTTACAGTGATTCATTACTGAATCTATATTACAGATGCATGCTGCTGACTACATTTAAACCAGACATTAACTTTGCATGCTTCAGTGATTTGTTACGGTTCAGATGCATGCAGCAGACTGCATTTAAACCAGACATATTAAATTTTCCTGCTACGGTGATTTGTTACTGTTCAAATGCATACTGCAGTCTGCATTTAAACCAGATATATTAAATTTGCATGTTACAGTGATTTGTTACTGTTCAGATTCATGCAGCAGTTTGCATTTATAAACTAATCCGGAGTGGTTTTCATGCGATTCTGGTCTAGAGTTTAACTTATAGACATGCAGTTTTAAAAGAATAATTTAAATGGAAACTCTATGCTGGTGACAACAGTCAAAAACCTTTCATCTACAGCAGCATTTACTGCAATACATTCTTGCAGGATTTAATTTTCAGCTGTCTTTTTCCTTAAATGGATAATTTTCTAAGATTAGTTGTCCTACTCAAAACATACAAACATTACCTTTAAAAGGGAGCTGAAGTCTCAAGCCTGTGATTCCCTATATTAGCCCCTTTGGCAGGGGGCTTACTCTGCAGCTGGTTGGCTTTTTTGTTTTAATGTTGAAATCTTTATAGTATAGAATTATAATAACTTATATTTAGTGGGGGGTAAATAACTGCACCATGTGTAATATATAGGTTAAGCGCTCCGAATTCACCTGTTTGACTTTGCCAGATCAGAGTGGTGAATTAGGGGGCTGATGGCTGGGCTCCAGTGTTGCATAAGGCGACATAAGTCATTTAAAAGTGAGAATGGCGACTGCAACTATATCACAACATGACCTAGGGACAAGGTGATAGAGATCAATGGAATATTAACCCCTTCACTATGGAGCCAGATTACAATTTAATGTCATGGCCGTATCCGTACGGAGCCAGATAAATCATGGCTCCATATCATGGCGCAGCACCATGACATGCACGCAGGTAGTGATTCTGTGTCATGGTGCAGCGCCATGACACTTAGCGAAGGAGTTAACAGAATACCGTTTGGGACAGTGTGAAAGGGACATCACTGACCTTGACTTGTTGAATTCACACCACTCCACATGACTTCTTTTCCTACTTCTGTCTAACTGACTATGCCACACTATGCATACGACAGTGATTGTCACTGTTCGACAAGTGTATTTGCAGCATTTAGACAGTGATGAGAAGCAAATTCACATCTATTTTGGTTATGAGACTAGAATTGTAGTGAGGTTGATTCTGACTTTACTCAATGAGGTCCTTGAAGTGGTGAAGTGAAACAGATGAGTTCTGAGCAATTGGTCGCATTTTAGGCAATATTACAAATACCTGTGCATGCGCATGCAAAATGATGTGAAAAGCTCCATAAGGTCATGACTGGTGCAGTCACCCGAATTGGTCGTGAATTCACCACATCTCAGAGTTTTCTCAATAAGTGCACGTGGAGGAAATGGAGAATAGACACAAATTCACATCTTTATGCAACAATTCGGACTTTAGCCAATAAGGCTCAAAATCTGGGCACTAATACAATTTTCTGTTCTACATGGAAGCATTTATTTTAGTATATCTCTGTCCCCATTTCATTTTTTAATATACCCTTGTTACCCCTCTTTTTTATTCAGCAAAGTGGTACAGGCTACCTCAAAGATGCAATAGTACTTTATTTCCCCAGAATACAAAGGGTAGAAGCCCCATACCTACACCAGTCTAAACATGTGTCGGATCAGACCCTACACGACTAAATTCAGGTAAAAATGATAAAAGGGCTACATTTAAAAGATCTTTGTATGGGTGTCAGTATCACTTTAAACATATCTCTATGGGTACATATTTACCCCTGTTATTTTGTAGAGAAGAATAGAGAACTCATCTCTTTTAACTAACTGAAAATTAAGAAAAATTACTTTAATCAATTAAATTTCAATGCAAAAATCAGCACACAGATAGTTTTAAACCAAGCTTGCAAAGAGTAAACTCTGGTCAGGGTTTGAAAACACTTTTAAATTTCTTTGTGAAATAGGCAGGAACTGACAGACTATGCTTAGCCTGGGGCATTTCAGCACTTAGACATGCCAGTTCATGTGAGACTGGTTTGTGTGAATGACTTGAAATGATGTACGCTCATAATTTACCCGCTGAACATTGCAGGCAGATTAAGTTAAAGAAAAGGCTATCATGGTATCACTGTGCAGTTTTTGCATTAATCAGATTTTCAATGTATGTATATTAAAATACAGCTGTTTCTTTGCATTTTGTTTGGTTTCTTGTTATATGATCCCTTCATTTATCAGTCTGTAGCTGGAAGTCACCCACGCTCTCCCTGTTCTATAAATGATTCATGGGGCATCCCAGACAATATCTGGAAGTATCTGATTGATACAGACCAAGCCATCCACAAGGGAGATTTCAAATGAAACTAACATGGACTATAATGGGGTTATTCACTAAAGTCCGAATTGTTGTGTATAGGTGTGATTTCACCAGCTGAAAGACAGTCGAAATAGACTGCTACTGTTGCAGTCACGTCTTTATAATGAGAGTATTGTCGCAGTCACGACTTTAATATGGAAAATTGTTGCAGTCGCAACTTTAAATATTGTCATGGTCACAACTTTACAATGGGGAAATTGTTGCAGTCGCGGATTTGCTATGGAAATCCACTGTTTTAAGTCGAATTCACACCTTAGTGAATAACCCCCTTTAAGTCTTAAGGAAAAATGCCCAGGTTTATATTCCTGTTACTGGCAGCTTGCTGTTAGAGCAAAGGAAGATTATCTACCAATCAGCAAACTTCTAGGAATAGTGAGATGGTAAAGCACAAACTAAGCTGCAAGGGGAAGTTGGGGTAATAAAAATATTTTAAAATCTTAAAGAGCAAACACATTTTATTATTTCATTGCAAAAGTTACATTTTATATTTCCTTTTAATAAAAAAAAAGGGGGGGGGGGGCATACTCCTGATGTCATGTTTTTAATTTTGTCAAAAATGCATATATATTTGATTAGTTCAAGTGGACCTGTAACCAGAGTACTGATTCTCCTGGGGGGTGGCAAGTAGATCACCAGATGAGCTGATCTGTTTTTAGTAATCAACTCACAACTTTAGTCTGCTTCCCTTTAGTACACCCTTCTGACATCGAGGGGGAAATTCACCATTGAGCGAAGTGAGCTCCGAATCCTTCGGCTCACTTCGCACATGGACATCAGTGAACGCTTTAAAGGGATTCCAGTCTCAGCGAGGCAAAAAGTTATTCCTTTTAATTTAGCAAGATTTTCCTAAAGCCACAAGATTGCCTTCAATGTACCATGTGACAATCCCCAACCAGTCAAACAATATGTGTGATGACCTGTCAAGGTTCATTATCATATTAACATGGCAGCCGGGAGATACTAGCGTCAGCAGTTACATAAGACACTACAGACTGAATGTACTGATTTGCTGCATCATAATATAGCAGTTTAGTCTGGCAGACGATGTACTTTCACTGTTTAGTTATGGTTAGGGGGCATTAGTTCTTCTTTAACTCAGTGAGTTAAAAATCCCACCAACATAGAGGTATCCATCAGCAGCCGATGAATTTATTTTCCCTGCATGCAAAAGTGCTCTGGGTCCCAGTAGAATGGAATCAGTTAGACCAGCGGTTCTCAACCTTTTTCTGCCGGCGACCCCCTGCGCTGATGTCACTACGCCGCGCGCGATGACGTTTCGGCTGAACGTCATCACGTACACGCGTCACGTGGTGACGTTCAGCCGAAACGTCATCACGTACGCGTTACATGGTGTCGTTCGGCCGAAACGTCATCACGTACGCGAGTCACGTGGTGACGTTTGCGGCCGACGTCACCCCGCAGGAACCCTTATAAGAAGGGTTTCTGTGGGCACTTCCGGGTGTCGAAGCGGTTCTCAACCCCTATGGGACAGCCTCGCGACCCTCAGGTTGAGAACCGCTGAGTTAGACTGTGCACCTAGATTGGATTTCACGCGCCTTCCTTCGCCAGATTTTCTGACTGAGCTGCAGTCTGGGTCCTTTTGCATCCCTAACGACATCCAGTTGTTCAGCGTCTGGGAACTGCGTGTATTTCGCCAAGTTTTATGGACATGTCTGTCTTCCTCTTTACTTAATCAGTGAATCTCTTTGCGTTCTATTGATCATCCCAGCTTTTACAGCTTGTAAGGAGAAGCTAAAACATTTACAGTTTATTTATTGCTCACAGCCCTAATCCAAAAACAGTTAACTTATAAAAAGACTTGTTAGTAAATCAAAAAGCGCTGTAATATATAAATGCTGTCATTAAATGTGAGCTCTTTGGGAATAGTAAACTTTTTATATTTTTTGTTGTTGGAGCATTGGCAATGTGCTGTATATAATAGTATATTTCCTATATAATCATACTGACAGGTTCCAGTTGTTCATAAATAAAGAAAGCTTAACGCTTTAGGCACTGCTCACAGAGCACCCAGTCTTACATGGGCAGCAGGTGCCACATGGGATGGGTTTGTAAGAGTTTAATAAATGCAGGGCCGCTGCTGGATGCCATTCTTTCCCTTCTGGATATAATCTAGGCTAGTTACAAGGCAGTACTGTTACTGGGATGGTAGGATAGAACCAAATGGTATTTATTATGCAGTGGCCTACATACACTGTTATTGACAGCCTCCCTCTGCCTGAATGGTACATACACCCTGCTTAGGTAGTAAAAGTATAATGGAAGCAGAGTTTTTCTTTATAGTAGGAAACAGATCTATATTTTGTGTTTTAATTACAATTTAACACACATGTATAGCCTATTCGTTACACACTAACACACATGTATAGCCTGTTCATTACACATTAATGCACGTATAGCTTAGTACTATCATGCTTACAGGCTTGTATAGTGCATTCAGACCAAGGGGATTATTCACTAAGGTGCGAATTCGCTTGTCAAATTCTCAAACAGTGGATTCCCATAGCAAATCCACGACAATTTCCCCACTGTAAAGTCGCGACAATTTCCCCACTGTAAAGTCGCGACAATTTTTTATGTTAAGATTGCGACAATTTCCCCATAATAAAGTCGTGACTGGGACAATAGTCTCATTGTAAAGACGCGACTGCGACAGTAGCAGTCTATTGCAGCTGTCTTTATCTGGCGAATTCGCACCTGTACGCAACAATTCGTACTTTAGTGAATAACCTCCCAAGCCTACAGACACCATATATACGGTACTGTTTAATTTCACACTAACAAATGTGTTCACCCAATGGCTACAGGCATACACAACATGTTCATTCCATGCCTTTAAAAATGTATAGCATATTCATTCCGTTCTTAAAGGAGACCTAAAGTGAAAAAATAAAAAACAACAGTTAACTGTATTTGCTGGCGTATAAGACTACTTTTTAACCCCTGAAAATCATCTGGAAAGTTGGGGGTCGTCTTATACGCCGGGTATCACTTTTTTCTCTCTTTACTTGGCTCCTCTGTTGCCCGGCTGTCTGTGCTGAGCGCTACAGTATTCCTCCCCCAGCATTGATGTAACTTCCTTGAGCGACAAGAAGTTTAATCATTGCTGGGGAGAGGAAACGCTATAGCGCTCAGCACAGACAGCTGGGCAACAGAGGAGCTAGGTAGGGAGAGAGAAAAGGAGGGGTGCGAGCACTAAGACAGCGCCCTCCCCCCCCTCCTTCAGAGGATAAGGCTTGTAGGGGCAGCACAGTGTGATGGTGCTCTGATAATCTTGGAGACAGGGAGGGCTGGGCAGGCAGGGAGAGCTGACCAATCCAAGCAGGATTTGCCATGGAAGAGGGGTAGTCTTATACAGCGAGTATATCCCAAACTCTTTATTTTAACTGGAAAAGTTATGGGTCGTCTTATACGCCAGCAAATACGGTACTTACCTTATACAGAGCCGAATGATTAAAGTCACAGCATGAGCTGTGCTGTAATTAGCCGACTCCTGACACTTCCCCCGACGCTTCTTCACAGCGCACTGGCTGACTGAGAAGCCAACGCGCAGCTCCTTCTTCTCCTTCCCCAGCCTTATACATCATTACGCTCATTGCAGGGAGCATTCTCATTGGCCCCCACAATGAACGTGATGATGTTTAAGCCCTGAAACACGCGTGGTTTAACAGGGTGGGAGGAGCAGCGGTGTTGGCTGCCAATCAGCCAGCACTGTGAAGAAGCGTTGGGGGAAGCATCGGGAGCCAGCTAATTACAGCACAGCTCATGCTGTGACTGTAATCAACTGGTTCTGTATAAGGTAAGTATTTTAACTGTTGTTTTTTATTTTTTCACTTTAGTTCTCCTTTAAAGTCATGTGTACTGTATTTAGTACACCCCTAACAGCACATTTCAGTTGTTCTATGGCATGTTATCATGTTAATATCCAGCCTCTGAACACATAGCATAGTGCTTTCCTATATATTTCTACACATATTAATTTTTTTTGCCAGGGTGGATGCCAACAGTAGCGTCTTCACTTATTCTTAGCATGTTCCCATCCTCATTCCTCCCCCCATTGCCTGCAGTTCTTCCTAGCATGTCATTTGTATTACAGACCAATGTACATTGGCTGTAGCTTCCATAGATTGATCATTTCATCCATTTCTGGTTTCAGGTCTCTGCCCAAAACCTTTCACTCCCCAGAAAGCAAAAGACATCATACTGAACCTAAAGCAACCAGCTGTGTTTCACAACATGGTGACCGATTGGCCAGCGGCATCCTGGACACTGAATCACCTGTCCGACATCATGACGGATGACAAACTGTGCTTCCGAATTGGAAGAAAGCAATTAGACACAGGTAAAAGCGCAAGGGGAGGAGATCTTATAATATTACATAATGCTTTCAGAAATCCCAAGTGAGCGTTTAATCTCTGTTACTGTGGACCAGTAGTGCATGTTTGTAGCCCATAATGGGCTCACCCAGCTGCATTAATGTAAAACTGAACATTTTTGATACAGGTTGTGGGACCTTGGGAAATTTCAAACTAATGAGACAACCTGCTTTATCATCAATAAAACACCCCTCTTTATAGATCTGTAGGTGACAATATGTGTGTTTAACATACTTATTACATTTCACATTAATGTCATTGTTCAGTGCTACTATACCTGTTACTTCTATATGACCTAATCTATAATAGAAAGACAGCTTGAATCTCAGTCATAAAGCAAGACTGGTCTGATGTGTTGTAAAACAGGGAACAGGCATATCATCTCCCCTTGCATGTGCAAATAGTGGCAAGTAAACCTGTTATTGTTATTGCTCAACTACTTCACTAAACATAGAGAAAAACAAAACCTTCTCACCTCTATCACTTCCATTTGTAAGAATAGAATGTAATATATATAAATATACAGTATGTAAGAGTAAAATGTTGTGTGTGTGTGTGTTTCTAAAAACAAATGCTGAATATCAGTGACTCTAAAATAGTTTAATTTTTAAGAACATTTCATGAGGCCTGTAACAACGTTAGAATGTAAAAGCTCCATATACGTTTATGTATGTATGTATAATTTTATTTATAAAGAACCACAAACATATGCAGCGCTATACAGTTCAGTAATAACAATATTATACAGACATGGGAAAAGTGCATTAAACAATACAGTATAAGATCACATGGATACATCATTTTAAGTGCTATGTTGAGGTTGACACAAGAAGTTCCTGCCATGTAGAGCTTACAGTCTAAATGATAAATATGCTAAATATTCACTTAGGCCGCTCTTGCAGCTGGGTGCGCTAGTTCATTCCATGTCTGTAGAAACCTGCTGTTTGTTTATGAGACTGTTTCAGGTGTATACAGATGTATACCATGAAATATATGGTAAGAAATGTTGCTTTCACGCCAGTGGATGACATCTGTGGTTCTGTAGATAGGATTTCATTTTTACGTGCTGCAGGTTCTTCCATTAAGCCCACGTTCTTTTTCTCTATCCATTTAAAAGGCTTACAGTTACCCAGCTGGCAGGAAAGGGTTAAACTCTGGGTATCCAATCATGGCTGAGCTCAGGGTTCCCCGTGTTCTCACCCCGAGGCTGAGTGAGCTATTGTAGCTGAGCTTTTAACCATCAAGGACACAAACCCACCTGGAGATGTGGACTCACTGGAGGGAGAGAGAACCTGGTTAATGATCTTCTCCTTGTGAAGTGCTTCTGCTTTTTTCGCTGCTCTTGTAATCATTTTGGAATAAGACAGGCAGTTGACAGTTTCCTCCCGCTACCTCTCCCGGGAACAGCTCAGTTCTTTAGCAGACAGCTTCCTCAGTAGCAATCCCAGCAGCCTTAGCAGCTCTATTAGATTATACTTTATTACTTTATTGAAATATGTAGGGTTATATTGGGTTGTTGCGACGAGGTCCATTGGCGTTCAAAGTTAAGATAGCAGAATGTCCCTCCCCCATGTCAGGATTGCCACCAATTACTGCTTTGCTGCAAAATAAAGACAGCTGTGTAGACAGCAGTCATCACCCCCACCCTGGTAATTATATTTATCCCTGAAAACTGTATCTTTTCATTCTCACTCAGTGATGACAGCTTCTTGGCTTTCTGGACAAGTAGCCTTTTAATTCTGCCATTAGGTCTAGCAGCTTTCTTTTCTGCATGGATTTCTGGGTAGTTGGCATTTTGGCTAGCAGTTTGCTGGCATTTGACTGGAATTGGCTGGCTGGTAAGAGAACAAAAGAAACCATATGGGATTTACTGGGTGCCTTGTTTCATGGGCACCCACATGAAGAGCCTGTGAACCCAGAGGATGTGTTTGAGACTGACTGACAGGTGGCAGACAGGTGCCTTTGGTGCTGTATCCTTGTTTCCAACATTTTCCTCTACCTCCTAGCTTTCTGGGTAACCTCTCCCCTCTGGTTGTGTAAAATAAACTCAAAATTATGGAAGCCTGCATGTAATTGATCTGAAACTCTCATAGTCCAATAAACAAGTCCCGATTCCTGTTTATTCATGATGAGTCTCCACTGGTAACATAATTTTTTAAAAATAAGTGTTTTTGATGCATTTTTCACCAACTAGCCCTATCAAAAAAGTGCGCTGGTCCCCCCTAGAATGCAG
The DNA here is from genome assembly GCA_019650415.1 of Pipa parva. NCBI lineage: Eukaryota > Metazoa > Chordata > Amphibia > Anura > Pipidae > Pipa > Pipa parva. The sequence goes on along the minus strand of WMED01013602.1, from coordinate 4,455 downwards.
ACTCGCATCCTCAAGACTGCTGCTGGGGTTGTCCTGCTCAGGTAGAACTGGGATTCACTTTAGAGAGACACAAGACCTAATTGAATAGAAGTCAGTGGGTTGCAGTTTTCTATGCCATTAGGGTGTACTCAAATATGCTTTATTAATAACCCCAGTCGGTTCATTGAAAACTCTGGAGTAAAAGGGGCCTAAATTAACTTAATGGCTCCTTTTGTGTTAGAAGCCACGCTCCTATCTGTTCAGTTTTTACTGTTTGAATCTGCCCGGTGCTACAGTACCCGGGACAATCTGTCCCCGATCTGTGTGTAATTGTGTAACAGTTAATTTATATAGGGGGCAAGGTACTTCCCAACCAGGATTTGGTCCAACAGGGCAGATAGATCTAGTAATTTTACATCCAACAGCTAGTTACATTGTTGCAGCATACTATCGTACTACCCTACTTACCCCCTCTAACCTAGGCTTACACTAATACAGATCCCCCCCCAGAGTGAATATTCTGTCTAGTTTTATATTTAGATACACACATCAATGTTTTTATTGCTGATCTTTATGTCTCGTGTTTCTGATTTTGTAGAACCTCAGTTTGAAACCCACTGTGATTACATTTCTGGGACCCTCAGACAGTTCCATGAATGGATCAGCGGAAAGTCTCCAGATCTCTGTGGATCATTTAGTTCATATGATATCTCCGAATGCTGGGCCTACGCTGACTACAAGTATCTGGCAGTGGTGTTTAAAGAACGGATGGAAATGCTTCAGGTAATGATGTCATGCTATAGTATTAGTACTGCCAGCTACCTCTATTAACTCCGTATGAGACTGAGTGCCACTCTTGTGCAACTTCATAAAGAGGAATGGATGTTGCATTCTCAGCTATTGCATTGTATTAAAGCTTCTGTACTCTGCATCCAGTGTTAGTTCAATTAGCCATTTTCGGAGGAAAGATATTTAGTGGAAATATCACTCTGATACATACAGTTACAAAGCCCTTGCCATATTGCACATACACCCATACCCTCAATTATCATTATGTTTACAGTCTAATGCCCTCTGCCTGGTCATGATTATTGGCTGGTCATGAAAGTTTAAACAATGTTACAAATGCTGCACCCTGCTCTGTGGGAATACAGTGATACCTCGGTTCTCGAACGCCTTGACTTTCGACCAAATCGGTATTCGACCAGGAAATTCGAGAAAATTTTGTCTTGGAATCCGAACAAATATTTGGAACTCGAACAGCCGAATGGCATTTTCAGCATCAATACAACTCAATCTGCAATACAAGTCAATCTGTTTTGGTTCTCAACCGCACTTCCAGAACAAATTATGTTCGAGAACCGAGGTATCACTGTAATAAGAAGTTTTGCACTCACTGTCTGTAACACTGATACAATGTTCCCTTATCGTGAGGAGTTCATTGTAACAGTTACAGCAGGGATTCCACTGAGCATGCTGGGAATTCAGGAATTATATTAGAAATATGTTTGCTTTAGGATAAATTTTACAATAATAAAAAAATTAATGTATGGCTATAGTTCCCTTTTATCTAGTTTGTGACACTTCGAGTCGCTATGCTCCGATTCTCTACTTCTTAGTCTCTAAACAAAGGTTTCCCATAAAGAAGAAGCGAACAGCGTCAATAATCATCTTGTGCATAGCGTAGTCAGTCCCTTAATATGCCACTTTATTCCGGCGAAGTTAAAAAAGCGAATGCGCCACAATGCCAAATTCACTACTGCAACAGTCTCAGATGAATTGGTGAATTACCTGTGCACACAATGTGATGCGTAGAGCTCTGTAAGTCTATGACCATCATAACCGTCTGAATTGGTTGCAGATTCACCACTTTGAAGAGTGCTAAATATGCGAGACTGTTCGAACTTTCATGAATAAGCCCCCAGTCTCTTGGGAATGGTATTCTACTTCAGTAACTAATAAATCACAGTTCCTGGAACTTGACCTCAAATAGGAACATTTATAACATATAATAGGAAATGCTGAATTTATTAGGTTTCAGATGAATTAAATCATCTGTGCTGTGTTCTCTGACATATTATTAATGGGCAGAATGGGTACAAACCACAAAGGTTATTAGGCTTATTGACTAAAGTGAGAATTTGACTGTCGGAGTGAATTCTCATCACTTTCGGTGGCTACGTTCTGATTCTCTACTACTTATTCACTAACAGCGGATTCCCATAGTAAATTCGCGACAGCGTCAGTAGCCATCTATTGTGCAGTATGTGACAGTCGTTAGTTGTTGAATTTGCCACATCACAGAGTTTGCTGAATACCCGAATATGGGGTAGTGGTGAATTCACTCCTTTCGTGACAATTTGAATTTGAATTAATTAGCCCCATAGTCCTTTGTTCGGAATTTTCTCTGTATGCACCTCATGCTAAACGGGTGCTATTGAAATGCAATAAAGGCTTGTTCATGCGGCATTGCCAGGGCGCAGGGCAGCCGTCCATTTCCCGGATATTAGCGCCAATTAACTGGACCATTTGCAATGTAGTTAGTATCTAGATTACTGTGTTTATTTTCCGCAGCTGTACAAATCCACAGAAACACTTCCATTATTCCACTCCATAAATACTTGAATTTGTATTTTTAACTCAGTGGGGTCCATGCCGATAAATTGTCACCATAAATCATCAATATGTTATCATCTTTAGGTGCCGGAGGACAACTCCATGGTGTGCCAGTCCTCCTGGCGGTGAAAGAGTTAACCAGGTCTGGCTACTATTATTCATGAAGATGTTCCATTCCTTGTGATAACTTAGGAATAGTGTGTGCATTGTGTTATCTATCTCAAGTGGAAAATAAAATAGACTGACAATTAGCTACCAGGACAAATTAGCATGTTCCAGGCGGCTGATTATACGCTTGACCTTGATTAATGGCTGGAAAGTCCTTTTTAATATGTTGTTCTATTTTTTTCTCATTCTCTCATCTTACGAAAGTTTCTCTTATACTGTAAAGGCCAGAAAGCTAAAATAAGTTAAAATGTTTATTAACAACTGATTCTCTTCTTTGTCGATCCTTATTCTCTTCTGTAAGATCTGAATAACATTCTAGAATCAACAAAACTTACCCTGTATATTGACCAGTAAATCAGTGTGCGGAACAAGCAGTCAGATATAATTTATTATATACGCAAGCTGTGCAGTTTCAGTCTCGGTAAATAAAGCAGGAATCATGTTTTCCCTCACTGCTGTCAGAGTCGCCATGATTATAATTTAACTTGTCCCGCAGTGCATGCTGGGAATCCTAGCGGCTACAATCGGATCATGTTTTACAACAGGGAAATAAATAATTGCACATTCCATACCTTATTGCAGTGTGCAGTTATAGCATTTAGCTTTAATTCCTACATTCTATTGCAGTCTCAAAAGCCTTATAAAAAGGTGGAATTTTCTTCAATTTTTAAACTGTAAATCAGATGAATTTGGCCATAATGACTATTGCTATGATTGTGCACAGGGAAAAACATATACACATTATGTTGGGAAATCTACAAGCTGGAGGGATTTACATTGACATAGGCATGAGTTGTTGTTATAATGAACACCTGGGTCTGCCTCAGAACAGGTAGTGTACTGCTGCTGGGAACAATCAGTTGTATTTAAAATAAGGTATAGTTCTCCTTTAGTGAGTTTTTTGTATGTAGACATGCAGTCAGATTTGGTGCAATGCATCATGGGGATTTTTTGCCGTGAATAGTGGGATGCAAGCGGTGAATGATCTTTCTAAATTCATTCATGCATTTTGTCATTCTTAACAACACAAAGCTTGTGTATTATTACCCTAAAGTGCTCAGTAAGCAAACAAAATTCCTTATGGATTACTTTATAAATACCCCCACTTTATTTGATAATCTTCACAAACACAATGTACTTGGCTCACTCACATTTCCTAATGGTTTTACAAGTTATCAAGGGAATAGTTAAGAGAGAGACTTGTCTAAATGCCCCATGGGTACCTTTAGCACTGTGCAACAAATGCCCCATGGCAACCTTTAGCACTGTGCTTTAAATGTTCCATGGGTACCTTTAGCACTGTGTGGTAAATGCTCCGTGGGTACCTTTAGCACTCTGTGGTAAACGCCCCGTGGGTACCTTTAGCACTGTACTGTAAGTGCCCAGTTGGAACCTTTAGCACTGTGTGGTAAATGCCCCGTGGGTACCTTTAGCACTGTGCGGTAAATGCCCCGTGGGTACTTTTAGCACTCTGCGGTAAATACCCCGAGGGTACCTTTAGCACTCTGTGGTAAATGCCCCGTGGGTACCTTTAGCACTGTGCAACAAATGCCCCGTGGCAACCTTTAGCACTGTGCAGTAAATGCCCTATGGTAACCTTTAGTACTGTGCTGAAAATGCTCCGTGGGTACCTTTAGCAGTGTACTGTAAATGCCCCATGGGAACCTTTAGCACTGTGTGGTGTTCTGTGGA
>WMED01013601.1:0-14348 GCA_019650415.1 Pipa parva | reverse complement strand
TGGCACATTGTGAGGATGAACTAGGGACAGGGAGATATAGAAAGGTATGTATTATTCACTTATATACAGTTAGTGGCACATTGTGAGGATGACATCACTGTTCTTCACTGGGGGAATTCATAACAATCCACATGACTTTGCATCCTAATTCTATTTGACTGACTTTACCACACTACTGTACATATGCGACTGCATCTGTAGCAGTTTGCCTGTTTGACAAATATATCTACAGCTTCATTGATAAGGAGAATTTGCGACTATTTTGGCAATGCAACTTGAATTGCAGTAAGGTGAATTCATCCGTTAGTTAGTAAGGAACTCAATGTACAAAGTGGAGGAAGAGGTGGGTGAATGAGCTAAAGAACTGTAGGAGATAAAGGAGTAGAGGTGTAGCAGAGAGGGGAGGTGGGATAAAAACACCAATGAAAAGACCACTCTGGATGGTGAAACTACACCCAGAGGCAGATTTGGATTGTCCCACCAAGACATGGGATCCTCCCAGTGGACACAGGCTTCCGTGGCTCACTTATAGTATCATACCGCACCTTTCTGGCATATTCCTGAGTTGTAATTGTAAAGCTGTTAGGGGGTTGGAGACATAAAAAGAGAACTGGATACAAGAAAATCATAGGGACTGAATAAGGGGATTATTTTGATTAGTATTTCCTAAACTATTTTTTTCCTGGGGACTTCAGCCCTTCAGACATTTCCCAATTAAACCAGTTCAGACTGAGGTGAAATATGTTCATCCTGAGTGGAAACCTATCCTCTGGATAAAGAAGTCCAGGGATGAGGTGCTTTAAGAGAACTACATTTAGGGCAGGGAAATATAGTTAAAAAAACTGTGAGTAGAGGGTATAGGGGAATTGACCCTATGTATAGGTGGTGTGGATAAGGTATATTGGGAGTGAGGAGATCTTACCGTAGTGGAAGGTTCCCAAGAGGATTCTGGGTTAGCAGCGGGACAAATGTAAAAGAGTAGGGAATGATTTTGGGAACCAAGAATTTGCAACTTACAGTCCTGCCTTCTGGTTGCTCCCATTTTGTCACTCACTTTGTCATGGTTTTATTAACTTGCGTTTTGTTCAATGTCAGTAAATTTTGGCAAGAAACATCCTCTGCTCAAATATGAATTAGGAACTCAAAACATAGTTAATTTATGAATTCATTTATTAGAATAGATAGTAAATGTACTATAGAATAGATATAGTAAATGTACTATAGAATAGATATAGTAAATGTACTATAGAATAGATATAGTAAATGTACTATAGAATAGATATAGTAAATGTACTATAGAATAGATGTAGTAAATGTACTATAGAATAGATGTAGTAAATGTACTATAGAATAGATGTAGTAAATGTACTATAGAATAGATATAGTAAATGTACTATAGAACAGATATAGTAAATGTACTATAGAATAGATATAGTAAATGTACTATAGAATAGATATAGTAAATGTACTATAGAATAGATATAGTAAATGACAATTGAATATTGCAGAGGAAGTAATCCAAGCCTGCCCTGAGGCTTTAACAAAGCATTTTATGTGTGATATCCACACAGAATGGGAAATTCCAGGAGACACACCTGTGCTGTGCTGTGCGAATCTACAACATATGCATGTGCAAGTCTATATTCTAATGTATTTAATTCATATGTTACAGCCAGAGGCTGCAATTTATTCAGAAGAATAATGAATTCATTATAAGAAGGGACTCTTGCAGGGTTTCAGTTGTGTTGTTGTGTGTTATGTTAGTGTATCCAGCCATAAAGGCAGACAGACACATCTGTCCAATTTTTGAAAAAGATAGATAGTTCATTAGGTAGTCTGTAACTACAGGGGTAGTGCATTGGTGCTAGCAGATGACTGCACAATACAGAATGGGGTGGGGGGTTCAACAGGCAGCTGCAATGTTAGAATAGTGTGAAACACATTGTAGTTATAGGGCAGGGGTCAGCAAACTTTACTACTATCAAAAGAGCCATTTTAGCCCCTCTTCCACTAAAGAAAAGTAGTCTGGAACCACAAAACATAACAGCTTAGAAACCTTTAAAAGTTTTAACCTTTTTTTAATTTTACCTGTTACATCATCAGAAAACAACAAACAGAAGAAAATTATAAGAAAAATAAAATAATATATAAATAAAAAATATTGATAAATAACCTTTATTCTTTTATTTTTCATTTGACATTCAAGGCAGAAGGGAGCCACAACAAGGAGGCTGAAGAGCCATATGCGGCTCCAGTCCACTAAAGTCCGAATTGTTGCGTATAGGTGCGAATTCGCCAGATAAAGACAGTCGCTATAGACTGCTACTGTCGCAGTCGCATCTTTATAATGGGAATAGTGTTGCAGTCACGACTTTATTATGGGAAAATTGTCAAAATCTTTGCTTTTAAAAAAATTGTCGCGACTTTACATTGGGGATATTGTTGCAGATTTGCTATGGGAATTAGCCATTTGCGAATTCGACAGTCGAGTTTGCACAGTAGTGGATAATCCCCTTGGTTTGCTACCCCTGTTATGATGCATTAAATAGATACTATGCTGCCACCTGCTAGCCATTGGTTATACACAGCAGAACAGGGAGATCGGGTCAGAGAAGTATCTTTAGAATTTTTTAAAAATAAAATTAATATTGAAACATTGCTTAAGAAATATCGCACCATACAGGCATCCTCTTTATTACATCAAGAATTAAAAAAATGTATATAAGGGTAGCAGGTTTCAAGTTTACAAAGAAGAATCTTGGTGGTCAAAATAACAATAGTATTATATCTATATACAGTAAATGCCTTATCATAAAATATTGGTCAATAGTGCAATATCCCAAACGTGCCAAATAATGTGATGGGAAGGGAAGTGAGATGCAAATTTAATAGGAAACAGCACCACACGTGATGTTCAATGATCTGCTCACCAGATTAAGCTGAAATAATTCAGGCTCTAAAAATGCACTAGGATATCACTTGAAGTAATCAACCGGCAAATCTTCAAAGGTACACAATCTGGCCCACACAACTCGGTATAGAGATGGTATATCACTCTTTAGGAGTCTCATCCACAACACGGCAGGTGATAACTTCTCACAAATCAAAAGCCATAGGACAAACGAAAGGTACTTCCACAGTGTGAATCTATATTTATTATAGATAACAGAATATATATATATATAAAAAAAAAATATATATATATATATATATACTCACAAACAGACTTGTATAATTCAGCTCATAAAAGAATGTCTGTGGTGGAAACTTGATAGTAAAATTGATTGATTGACCAATATTTTATGATAATGCACTTAGTGCCGTTTGTTTTTGCACTTCCTTTCCAGTTTTTCGTTTGTTTTTCCATTAAAGAGGTTTTGAAGTACACTTCATCATTTGAGAAAGCTGCAATCAAAAATTGTTTCTGAACTTTTTAAATCATTTTTTGAACTTTTCAAACTTTTCATTCACTACTAATTATAATTGCATTTAATATTGCGCCGCCTCATTTTTTATATATCTATATATAAATAAAAATGTAAATGTTCGTTTGTTCAAAATCTTAAATCTCTGAAAGTTCTTCACCGATTGCTCTGAAATTTTGACACAACGTTGCATTCGAATACATGCGTGTTTCTATATACCTATATTATATAGATGTCACACCTGTGACAGTAAAAACATGCTTTTAAAAAAAAAAAAAAAAAACAGCGCCATCTATTGGATGTAAAAGCAACACATGCTATACTAAATATTTTACAATTTCAATATTTTCGACCATTTCAATATTTTCAATCAATCTGTCTCGATATATGTTGCGTGTTCTAGAGTTGGCAAACAAGACCATCTCTATATCTGCACTGACAATGGAACAGCGAAAAATATTTGTATACCCACAAGCATTGTGAAATTAAACATATTACAAGTGTGTGCTTTATTATATTATATTATATATATGAAATAAAACAAGACAATCATCTACATGTACCATTCACTAAGACTGCCCCATTCTTGCCTTACACCCTTCTCTCTTGCTGCTCCTTATCTTTGGAATTCTATAGCCCTCTACTTCCACCAAGAACAATCCTTCAATATCTTCAAATCTAAATTAAAATCTTACCTCTTGCAGCACTAGCACTGGTTTTCATGTCTATATTTTATCATTAAGCAACTATTTATTGATTTTTTTTCTTTTATTTAATTGGCTCCTATAGACTAATGAACTGATACTTTATGTTACTGCGTTGTTACCTTCCTATTTGTTTATGTAAGTCTTCCTGCTATTTAGATTGTAAGCTCTATAGGGCAGGGATCTCCATCCTCTTGTTTCAGTCACGGCCTGGCACTTAAAGCGATGTATCTTGATGATTATACACTTGTAATTGACTTCACTTGTTCTTTGTTAAGCACTTTTCCCTTGTCTGTATTATAACTGTATTGTTGGATTGTACAGCACTGCATAAAGTTGTGACGCTATATAAATACAATTATACATACATAATAAACGACCATTATTATCAAGTTTAATAATACAAGTGTATCAATACTAAATTTACCCATTGATGGCTGTAAGCTTTTAGCTACAATGTTAAATGTGTGAAATTGATAGTACAGTTATACATTCTTATTATAATTTCTCTCTTCAAAAGACTCCACTTTATACCAGTAAGTCTATGCCTTTTGTTCACATCTCAATAGACCTTGCATGGTGTATGCTCAATTAGCTGCTATACTATAAATCAAGCCTGTCAAAAACATTGACCCTTTTTGTGATAGTGACGTCTGAAGTTGAGGTTTGCAGTGATTGGAAGGCTGACTCTTAAAGATCCTTGTTAAATGACTTCCAGTGTGTGCATGAACTATGTCACATCTAACGGAGTGGCCTGGACAAGACTGTGATCTTGTGAACTTCAATTCCCCTGTGGAAGAATGAAAAGGAGAATTTCTATTATTCTTTTTTATTATTAAGGGAAAACATGTTAAGGTATGCTTTACACTAGTTCCCAAATGCAAACTATGGCATAGAGAAACTGAAATTGATTCCTAATCTGGAATCCTTTCAACCTAACAGCCTGGCGAGTAAATCATTAGCAGATTTGGCCACACACATAATAATAAAATCTGGCTAATGTATCCAGATCTGATTGTTCAATTCCCCCAATGCTTTTTCTTCTAGTAAGACCAAACTCAGCAGAAGGTTCTGCCAATATAACTGGTACAAGTATAACAGAGAGACTTGCTCACTTATTTAGAGAGAGGGACTATATAAAACCCCAAATTAACACATAGTAGAAATAATAATAAAAATAAGATGGGGTGATTATTTGAAAGAAACCAAGTTGGACTAAATTCTTTGTAATCACAGCCAGTAAGAAACTCATGCAGTCTTGCGTTGGAATAATTAACTAAACTAGTGATATCAACAAATACCAAGAACCTTGGATTTTCTTTCTGTTAATATGTATTAAAATTAAAAACTTTCTTTTTTTTTTTTCCTTTTTTCAGGATTGGGTTTTTCTTACAAGATTCTGTTTTTTGTCAGATTTTGGCCGTTTGGAATTCAGATTTAAATACCCAGAGGTAAGAGTTCCATACGTTTAGATTTGCTGCATGTTTGGCTGTTCTGGTCATGTGATCACATTTTGTCACCTGAAAGTCTTAGGGGGGAATTCAGCATGCAGCGAAGTGAGCTCCGAAGCATTCGGCTCACTTCGCTGCATGCTGAATTCCCCCTTAATCACATGATACAATTTCTCTGCTTGTATAAACTGTAGTTTTTTTCCCCCCATTGGTTTGTAATCTCTTGGCTTTCTCTTTGTGTGATGGATTAGTATTTAAAATATAAATTACCATCACTCACGTTTGGGTCTTTCAGTCTTTCGTGTGTGTGTGTGTATACCTTTATTATGGTGTTACATTTTGAAATAACACAGCCAAATGCTTACAGCTAACATATTCATTCATATATATAAATCCCTTAATTAGAATTGCTTTCTTGGCAGTAAAACTTGATTTTATTTTTGAAACAGGCTAAATGTTGTCAGAATATCCTACTGTATTTTGATGACCCATCCCAGTGGCCAACCGTATACAAGAAGGGCAACAAGGTATATATAATCATATATATTTTATATAGGCATGTCGGTGGGGTTGGTATAAAGATTTGGTTTGTTACAGCAGCCCACCGTGGTCTTTTATTGGTCTTCCATTGTATCTTCTCTTCAGATTCAATGTAAAATTAAGCTTACATCATAACAGCATGCTTTTTAAGGTTGAAATATATATATATATATATATATATATATATATATAAAATATAATATAAACACTATAATGTAAGGACTTAATCACACAAGTTGTAATGAAATAAAAAGAAGTGGATGCATTAAGGCATTTTAGTAACAGATGCACATGTCTGGAAACATACAGTGTGGCGAAAAGTTTGGGTGTTCATGGGCAGGGCTTACTGACATGAATCCCATCCTAATGGGGTGGAGCTATTTAAACATAGTCCGGTTGGCTTGACTTGGGGACTTATAGGGATCAGAATTTGGGCTAAAGGGAATAGGCTACAAGCAACAGCCAGAGAACCTGACTCCAGTCCGAGAACTTAAGGGTTGCTCCAGTCACCCAGTATTTGCTTTGCAAACTTGGTTTCCCCAGGGAAATCCAGCAAGTTCCCAGATATACAGATACTGGGGGGGTAGGGCGGGCCTTAGGGTGGAAGGCTTCCTGTGATAACAATGAACATGGCACCCCCTTTATGCTTTGGCAATGTCCAGCTCTCTGTGTCTGTGAGTGGTTTCTTCCTGGTGGTGGCTTCCATCAAATGTTGTTGTTAAGTTGTCATCTTTTCAGTGATCATTGAGCAGGCTCAGAGTCAATTTCTGATAAAGTTTTCCTTCATTTTCTGTGTGAAATTTCAAATAAACTAAAATTAAATTTCTCCAGTGACCATCAGCACTTCCACTGTCCTCGTTTATGAGACCAGAAGCCAAATTTCCAAGTACAAGCACATGCTATCAACAAATGCACATTGTGTCCATCTTCTATGTGAAACTGCTGGCTTCCTAAAGGGCTACGGGGGGCTTTGGCTGGCTTGGGAATTGTTTTTTTGCTAAACAAATTCCAGGTCTCTGCGGAAACCCTAAAGTTTTCTGACCCATGTTTAAAAGTGTTTAGCCCCTCCTCTCCCTGTCCTGCTCCATCCAAATTCCAACCAAACCCTGCTCCCTTTAGCCTCCAAACCAGCCTCATTGGTAATCGTTGTAGCCTCGCCCCCACAATGACATGAATCACGTAGGATGGAGGTCAACATGGCTACTTAAGAATGGCCTGTAATGGGACTAATGATCACCTACACAAAAGAAGATTCTGACAAAATGTATTTAATGATTGTTGTGCATTATATTTACTCATGTGGGGCACTTTCACCATTCACTTCATTTTATTTTGTTCAATGGGGTCTGTGGTCAGCACTGTTCCAGATTTAGTTTTCAGCTACGATATCCCATAAACCGTAGCAGAACTATGTGCATACTAATTGTCTACTTGAAGCTACATTTGAAATGTCCATCCTTCACTCAGACCTGTCACAGAATAAAAAAAAACAAGACCTATCTTACAGCTACTGTTAACTAACTCCTAGGAAGTCTTGTTCTTACTTGGCCTTTGCAGTACAGAATAAATGGAGGTGCCATGATAACTAATGAGTCTTGAATGACCCTGCCTCACTAGGACACTTTATCATTGTAGAATTCTATGTAAAATCAATAGTGTTCCTAAGAAGAAATGAAACGGTGTATCAGCCTGTAGCATCTGAAATCTTCCCATTAGATTCTTTTCTTACTGCTTAGTTCTTACAAAGTCAGGGACTGGCCACCCTCTCCCTAAGGTCTGTAAAGGTTCTTGGAGGGTGGTATGTGAACACATTAATGGGTGTCATTTATCAAGTCTAGTAAAGTAAATTCAGTTGTTTACATCCAGAGTATTTTACAGTTTTTTTTCTGATTTTGCACAAATGCTGCTTCTCTTTCTCCCTCGCATCAAAGCAGTGCTGTATATGTCTTTTGTTACTTTCCCTCATATCTTGTTCCTGCTGCTTGATACATTAAGAAGGTTAAGCCATCCAATTCCCCTTGCTGGATTTAAAAAGCAATGCGTCTCATCTGAGCCATTGGATTAACTACCATAATTTTGTTTAGAAAGTGCTCAATATAACGCAAGCAAAATAACTTACATAAAATCACGAAGATACGTCACTCTAAGTACCAGGCAGTGATTGAAACAAGAGGATAGAGGTCCCTGCCCCGTAGAGCTTACAATCTAAATAAAAAGGAAGACTTACACATCTGGGGAGTAGTAATTTTGGTTAACAAAATGCTGGGTCAATATGTTATAAGTGCCAGTCATAGGGCAAAATAACTACTTAAGCATAAACTAAGCAAATTCTTACTGTATAAAAAAAGTCATTTAAAACTCATTTTTAAGAAAAAAAAAAAACTAAACCGCTTTACAGGAAATTCTAAACTGATCTAAACAGTATAACTTTCATGTCACTGTAAATTTAATAATAATAGTAAGTCTAAGTAAAGTATGCTAGTGGGCTTAATTTTGTTAAATGATAATATGGAAATGGTTCCAGTTCTCATTGATCCATGTCATAATGCACTTCTTATGTTGTACATCAGACCAATTACCTACTTTCTACGTCTACGTTACCATTTTCTACATTGTTGTAGAGTTTCAGTGCAGTCAAATGTGGCAATAATGTGTTTGTTTTCTTACAGGATTGTCTTATGAAGGAATCTGTGATCCGCCCAGAGAATAACCAAGTTATTAATTTGACCACCCAGTACGTTTGGTCTGGTTGTCAGGTAAAGAACTTGCATTGGATTGTTATACTAATATCACAAAATATGCCTAGCTTTCTATTCAAGCTGTCTATTCTAGGTCTTTTTCTGTGTACCTTTCGAGACTGCGGCTGCTTATGAAATGTAGGGAGGCCATAAGGGGTTATTTCTCTTTAGGCCCTTTATTATGTTGAACCAACCCCTGACATCTCCAAATTTTCAAGGATCACTTATACATATGCACACAAAAAAATGAATAAATTTAAATTTGACTTTGAATGGCAGTTTTTTCAATACAGGAGAGTCTGGGTAACTGTTGCTTTCTGTTTGTTTATGCATATTGCTGACTGTAGACATCTTCAGTATTCTCCATAAACATACACCCACTGAATGCCATTGTTTTCTAGTTGACCTTTAGATGCTGCATATTTATGACTACTACCCAAAGTAAAATTAGATGTATTTTTATACCACAGTATCATTCTTTGTGGAAATATAAGCCATGTAATCACAGCTTATATCTTTATACAACTGAGAATCTCTTATTTAATTCTTTATTCTAACTTAGTAGTTCTTAAACGATGAAGAATTCTGTATAACGTTGCCATCTTTCATTGTCTTATTTGTTGCATAAGTTCCTTCTGGTTTCCCCCCCCCCCAAATACTCTTCACTTCCCTAATTCTGTGACCTTTAACCCCAGGTTATAAGGGAGGCTGGGCTGAACTATCTGAGTTGTAACAGTGGTAGGAGTTTCCGGTCTGTGCGAGAGCGATGGTGGTACATAGCGCTGAGCAAGTGTGGGGTAAGTGGTAACAAGTAGTAAGAATGAAGTGGAAGTTGATGTACAGTAAATAAAATATCAGGTTTATAAGGTTGTGTCTGTCTGTGAAGGTTAAAACGTGTAGTTTCTATTCTGTCTGACTATGGGGCAATGGAATGTAGTTCTAAATCTATTTCCTGGCAGACAGTGGGTCGTGGTTCTGGATTGGGTGTGCTGGGGTTTAGATTCTTTGGAGAAGTTGCAGTTCTAGCTCTCTTTCTGTTGGAAGGGAGATTGTGGTTTGGATTCATTCTTTTTTAGAGTTGGAGATGTAATTCTGCAATAATGGTACTATTAATGATGGTGCGGGCTGTGTATAATCATGGGCTGTGGGTCTGATTCTGTCTCGTATAAATACAGTTCTCAGTCAGGTGGTTGTTTATCAGAGTATAAATTATTCAGTTGCTGCTTGATTTTGACCAAATATGTACTTTTGCCAACATTCCATATTTATCAAGAGCATTTAGGGTTGGCACAATAGAAATTGATGACATATTGTAGATTATGAGTTGCAGTGCGGTGTATCAGTGCCTCCACATAACACCCAGCAAATGTAGCAGTGCCCCACATTGTAAAGAACATGACTCCACATAATGCCACGCTTATGACCAAGAGATCCACTTCCCCTCATCTCACTGAGGTGCAAGGCTAATTTGCATTATTGAGGTAGGAACAGTGGGTGGCTGTCCATGGTGCTGAAGTCAGACAATAACTATTTGGTATTAATAACTAAAGGCTTGTTCATTCCAGGGATAATACCTAAGGGGAAGGGAGAAAATACTTACCAGGAAGGCTTTAATTGTTCCAGTGCTGCCTCCTGTTCTCACTAGGTTGCAGATTTCTTCTGCACTTAACAAGTGCTGTTTTCTGATGTAAAAATGCTATTGCGCTTACTCTATTTGACGAAGCACACAAGAACAGTAGGTGAAGAGGATTGCAGCACTTGTCAAGAGCAGAAGGCATTGGGAAGTTATAGAGAGCAATAGGCACATTCCACAAGCAGCATGTTAAAGCTGGTCATGGTGTATTGTCACAACTGTTAATGGAAGGTGAATTTGACAAATTCTGTCAAACCCACTTGCGTGGGTTTCCTCCGGGTACTCCGGTTTCCTCCTACAATCCAAAAAAATACATCTGTGTGTGTGTGACAAATTAGGGAAACTAGATTGTAAGCTCTATGGGGCAGGGACTGAAGTGAATGATGAATCTCTGTAAAAGCGTTGCGTAAAATAGTAGCACAATATAAGAAAGAATAAATAATAATAATACATAATAATAAATTGTACTAGTAGAATGGACTTCTGCTTTTGCCTGTACTGGGGCATCCTCTATTGATACTGATGTTACCAGTACTAAGACTATAAGCTACGTTTTGATGTAGTGATGTACAGGGATGGGTTGTGGTTCTGTCTGTACTGTAGTGATGTACGGGGAAGGATTGTGAGTCTGTCTGTACTGTAGTGATGTACGGGGATGGGTTGTGGTTCTGTCTGTACTGTAGTGATGTACGGGGATGGGTTGTGGTTCTATCTGTACTGTAGTGATGTACGGGGATGGGTTGTGGTTCTGTCTCTACTGTAGTGATGTACGGGGATGGGTTGTGGTTCTGTCTGTACTGTAGTGATGTACAGGGATGGGTCTTGGTTCTGTCTGTGGTCTAGTGATGTATGGGGATGGGTTGTGGTTCTGTCTAGTGTAGTAATTTAAGGGGATGGGTTGTGATTCTGTCTGTACTGTAGTGATGTACGGGGATGGGTTGTGGTTCTGTCTGTACTGTAGTGATGTACGGGGATGGGTTGTGGTTCTGTCTGTACTGTAGTGATGTACGGGGATGGGTTGTGGTTCTGCCTGTAGTGTCTGTACTCTGGTAATGGACTGTGGTGCTGTACTGTTTTTGCAGGGGGATGGGCTGCAATTGGAGTATGAAATGACTCTTACAAATGGCAAATCCTTCTGGACACGACACTTTTCTGCAGATGAATTTGGTTAGTATCACTACTGGAACCAATTTGACCCCTACTGTCTTGCAATAGCCACTGATATATCAGTCGATAATGTATTAAGCACGACTCAGGTGTCCTGATCTACATCTTTTTCTAAACAAGAGCTTTAAAATTATACAAATCCATAAGAAAATCAAGCTGCTCAGCTGCATATTTAAGGAAAGATCCCCATTTATTGCATAGTGAACACTGTGAATATTGTGAGTTACAGGACCCTAACCTACTAGCCCCTGCAAGGATTCCTGTCTGAAGGTGCTAGAGTGTATATATATTTGCACTATTAAAACCCAACACAAAGCACTAACAGTCGTTAATGGTAAATACAGATTACACACATATTTTGCCTTCGATCCTTCCTTTTGGCAGCAATAACATTACAAAGCTTTTCAAATCGAAATATATAGAATTATAGCTTGGATGCCTTCTCTACCCTTGCAACTCAACTGCTCAATCCTGCTATAAGCCTGTTACACTAATGCTTTAGCTTTACATAAATATTTCGAGCACAGTATGGGGGAACAAGCAGCCTGCCAGCCACGCTTGATCTATAAAGTCAATCATCCTGAGACGCATTCATGTAGAGAGTCTTGTGTTTAATAACAGTGATAAACAGTGGGGCGGCTGTCCATGGTGCTGAAGTCAGACAATAACTGCTCAATTTGTCCTGATATAGATAGACATGTTTCGCACCACCTCACTTATAACACATTTCACATTTATCTGAAAATATTAGGCTCTTAGAAACTCCATAAAGGTTCTATTCTTCAATAAGTATTAGCTACATAAATGTGTTCTTTGTGTTTTCATGTGCTGGATGACAATAAAGGTGCCCATTGGGGTTGGAATGATTAATGTACCTCTATACACTTTGCAGGGATCCTGGAGACTGATATCACCTTCCTTCTGATCTTCATTCTCATCCTATTGGTATCATGTTACTTTGGCTGTGAGTATCCATTTATAAGCTGCGCGATACTTAATAATGAAATAAGTAGAATCTCAAGAAGAACCTATGCAACTTTACCAGCAAGTTTAAAGCAAAGGAGTGATCAGATTTATTAGACAAAACAAATCTCAACATTGCATGAGACGCATGTCTTGGCGATAACAAGTGTAATCTTTGCAGAAAAATCTGGAAAGTACTTTGGTCTGATGGAAAAAAAAAATCAGAAATGTTTCTACACAAGTTCTTTTCCTTCCTAATCTGCAATTTTCAACCAATAAATAAAAAATGGTGTAAATGTGTAAGGGAGAAGCTAGTTAGAGTTGGCTAAGGGACCCAGACAAAGACAGATCTCCCCTCATCTTTCCAAGCAATAACAGACAATGAGAAATATGGATTCCCATCATACCTACAGGTGCACAACTACCAGAAGTTAGTGACACTGAGAACTACAGATCCCATCATGCCTCAATGGAGTAAGATGAGTCTTGCAGGAGTAAAAGAGATAAAGGCAGACATTTCAGACATACACACACAAAAAATAAAGACAAAAGAGACTTTCACAAAAAGTTAAAATCTTTTATGTATTAAAAATAATAATCAAAGTCTAAATAAAAGCAATAGACAGCGCCTGCTGGCATTAAGCAGGCAGAAGTGGCGAGTGGTGCGTGCAGGCAGGCACCACTCGTTACACTAGGGAACTGTCAGCCTAAGTCCTCCACTGAGACAATGCTCTAGGTGCTTCAACTTCCATCGAGACACCTGGGCACAATAAGCCCACTGCACTCCTTGTTGGGGAAGCTACCCTACTGTAGCTAGTACTAACTATTACTTGTGAAGTGATCTGTTTACTTCATAAGCTTAACAGGCACCTGCCACCCTTCTGGTGGAAGCACTGGAGCCAAAGACCCTTTCACTTCCTGAACAGCAGCTTATATTAACTCTGAGATCCCACCCAGTATAACATAACCATAAACATTTCTTTTTAGGTGTAATAAATTATGTACTCCACTAGATGGAGTCACTATATAACCATATCACATTATCACATGATACAGAAATGTATTTAATGATGTGCAAGTGCTTTCTGGTTATGTTACAGAGGCTGGCGTTTCTCACTGAAAATGAATGTGTAGAAGGACAATCCCAGATGAATGTGATTTACGGATTTGGGCTTTATTGATGAAAATCTTATTTTCTATCACAGCATTGTTCACTTTTGAGGGCGAAATTTATTGAAGTTGGAGAGACCACTCTCAGTCTTTCCGAGTTTATTGCGTGAGATCTTGCGTTGTTTCCGTGAAATTACCACGTAAGTTTTTCAATCTCAATTTTTCGATAAAATGAAATAATGTAAAGTATGGCTACCTTTCTACTGAAAAATCAAGATTGCAAAACTCACTTGGTAATCTCAAAGGAACAACGCAAGATGTCGCACTCGCAGTCTTTCCGACTTTATTACATTTTTTCCCAAGATGCTAAAAAGTCTTACAGTATATGATCCCCTTTAGCTTGAAATGTACAAACCCCAAAATCAGAAAAGTTGGCATGTTGTGTAAATCGTAAATAAAAACAGAATACAATGACTTGCAAATCATTTTCAACCTATATTCAATTGAACACACTGCAAAAAACCACATACTTAACGGTCGAACTGGTAAACTTTGTCATTTTTTGCAATTATTAGCTCATTTGGAATTCGATGCCTGCAACATGTTTCAAAAAAGCT
>WMED01013599.1:0-14348 GCA_019650415.1 Pipa parva | reverse complement strand
AGAAGAAACCTTCCAACGGCTCATAGAGAGAATACATTCCCTGTAAACACTTAGTAGACGAAACCTTCCAACGGCTAAGTGTTTACAGGGAATGTATTCTATGAGCCGTTGGAAGGTTTCGTCTACTAAGTGTTTGCAGGGAATGTATTCTCTCTATGAGCCGTTGGAAGGTTTCGTCTACTAAGTGTTTACAGGGAATGTATTCTCTCTATGAGCTGTTGGAAGGTTTCGCCTACTAAGATACTTGGATGTAAGACAGCTCCACCCAACTGTAAACATTCTCTGTAAAAATAAAATGAAAACAGCAACCAAACATATGGATAATATATGACCTATGCATAAAATAAACCTATTCTCATTTTTTTGCCCATTCAGGACAACAATTAACAGATAAACTCTAAACAGATGAGACAACCTTCAATGTGGCATCTGTCACCAAGCCACAGGCCTTTCCTTTAAAATGCATACCAAACATTAACAGATGTTAAAGGTTACTGCATATGTAAAATATTACAGGCTAAAGCAGCAGCACACTTAAACATAAAACAAATAATATTGTTCTTCAAGATATCCTAATTTGCCGAGTTCTGGGAATGGCACTACCAGCCCTTCTATGCATCGCTTAGATCTTTGGGTTATTGAATATATTTTGGTATTTGTGCCTTTTCATATTATACAGAGGCACTATAAAATCAAATTACTATATGCTTCCAAGGGTGGAAAAGAAGTTCTTCTCCTCAGAACAAAGCAAACTGTATTTGGCTTTTGTCTTTAAAGGTATTATGTGTGCCAGTCTACAACTGTTTAGCAATGCAGATGCGTGTATATTTTAGATGCGTCTTCTAGTAAGGTCTTCTCTCAAACACCTGAAAATGTTGTTTGTAGTAAAGAGTGTTTGAAGAATTGAAATAGCATTGTGGTAACTAACAATTCCCTGGCAATTCACAAATTAGTGTAGCTAGGCATACCGTACCACAATTCTATGCTGCATGCAAGTATACTGCACATACATTCATATAGTAAATGGAAATATTACAAAACTACAATTCTGCAAAACTGACAGGACCTTTAATTTCTCAAAGTCTGCCTGGTATTTTGCTTTCAGAGATGTTGCATTTCCTTCCAGGTGTTTGTGGTCCATTTGTTCTTTCAGGGAATCCATCTCAGCCTCTAGTTCTTGTATCCTTTCCCTCAAAACAAGCGTAGAGGCCGTGTCTGCTTCTTTGCCTCTTCCTTCCCCTAACCGCTTCAGCTCAGAGTTGTCCTCACCCAATAAAGGTGCATTTGGTTGCTCTCTCTGATTGTTGAGAGCCCCTTGTAGCAAATGTATATTTTGCAAATGTCTAGATTCCAGAGTCTGAATCTCATTATAATGGAGCGCTTGAAGTTCATTAATCTGTTCCTGATATTTCACTTCAAGATGTTTTAACTGTTCCAAGTAGAAGCTTTCTAAATTGTTCTTCTCCAGTTCTAAATCTTTTAATTTACTTTTAGTATCAACATTTTCTGCTAACAAAAACTTCTCTTTCTCTGACCACTTCCCTATTAAATTCTCGACCTCCTCCTTGTTAGTAATATCTAGCTTGGGCACTTCCTCTTTAAATTCACTTTCTTCTTCATTCAGCTCTTTCCGCTGGTCTTTGGACACATCTTGGTACACCTGAGCTAGGGTTTGTGAGGGAACATTGCACAGTGCATCTCTGTGCTTTGCTTTGGACTCTCTCTCACACTCCGTTTGAGTTTTAAAAGTCACGTATTGAAGCTGGGCCTGCAGAACTGCATCTTGTACAAGTTCAGGTGAAAAGTTATATGGAATAAGTAATTTATCACAATGATAAAGTTGCTGAAAAACATCTAAAAGGCTACAAGTATTAATTTCAGAAGGTGAACTGCTTTTTAAGGTAGAGGAAATGGCATTTAGGACATTTGCGTAATCTTGTAATCTGCAACAGAGTTCTTCCTGGAAAGAGAGAGAGTGGTTGAAAGACTCCTCGGGTCTCTCGTGTTCCCTGTTGGATTGACCAGTAGCATTTACACAACAATGCTGTGCCACCTGTGGAGAGTTGTAAGTTCTGGTATCTGGCCCTAATAAATAAGTCTCCTCAAAAGCCACTTTTGTATTTTTAAGTTTTTCTTCTAAGAAGGTCAGTTGCTTACGGTATGACTCCATTTTGTAAGTGGCATAGCTAAGTTCAGCTTTTAGCAGAGTATTATCTGCAAATGTTTGGAGGGTGTCTGAAATTGAACTGGGATTTTTCTTGCATTCTGTATGTACCTCTTCTGTACTTCTCAAAATAGATGCTTCAAGTCTCTTCACTACATGCCAAAATTCTCTTTCTAACTCAAGCTTCCTTGCCAGAATTTCTGTGAGAGACACATTACTAAATGTGTCTTTACTATCCTTAACTTCCTGTACCGCCTCAAATGATTCAGGAGTTGATAACTTTAAAGACTTTGCTATGTCACACACCAGTTTTGCTTCAAAATCTAATTTTTCTAAAAGTAGTTGGACAGAGTTTTCACATTGATTATACCAATTTTCTGTAGAAATGGTATCAGCCACACAATGCACTAAAGTCAAACATCTTTCACATGATGCCCAGTGTTTCTGAATTTTCTGAAAAAAGCATAGAGTACTAGATAAAGCAATTTCAATGTTAGATAAAGTGGAGTAATACAACTCGGCATTATCTTTATGATTAGGAAGATCTTTAAGCAAGGTATGACAGGCCTTTAAGTTGAAAAGCATGTCTTTTGCCATATCCTGATGATAACTTGTTTGCTTAAGCCTCTCTGCTTGCTCACCAACCAAAGAGGCGGCCTGAGTGCTGTTTCCCTCAGCCTCTTCTACTAGTTCCTCCTCTGAGTTTGTCGAATAAGTGTAACGGCTCTGTTCTACACCATGGATACAAATTTTGTCATCCTGCAGCTTTAAGCCTACAAGTTTCAGTTTCTCCTCTGCTTCAAATAGTTTAGTTTCTAGGGAGTGGATTATGGAAAGGTAGGTGTCTATATCAGAAACTGCAGGACAATGATGATGGGAAATATCTTCTGATGTTAAATTATCTTCTTCAAGAGACAGGTCCTGTATTACTTCAGTAGTTGGGCTACTTTTCCATGTTTTTCCATAGCAATCAGCATGCACATACTTCTGGCACTGGATGTTAGAAAACCGTATCCTCTGCCTTTTGGTTTCAGACTGAGGTATTATTTCTCCTATAACAATGCAAGAGTTAGAACGTGAGGGATGGAAGCCAGCCTGTCCTTGACTATCTTCCATGTAGTTGTATTTTTCTGACGTTTCTACAGTAGTATCTACTGTTTGAACCTGCAATCTCTGTTCCAACTCTGCTATTTGTTGTTTTGCAGCCTCAAGTTGGGAACATAAATCCTCAACAGTTTTCACTTGCATTACAGAATTATAATTATAAAACATTTTAAGACTCTCTTCTCTGGCTTTTAATTTTGTCTCTGTCTCTTCCAGACTGGTACCTAAAGCTGCCATCTTAATCATTGCTTCATTCATGTCCTGATCCTTTTTATCTACAAGTTTTCTGCACCTTTCTGAAGCAAGCCTTAATTCCTCTTCCTTTTCACTCAGAGTCATTTTCACCTTAAAAAGATCCACAGAAGCCTTCTCCAGTAAGCTCCTCAGCTCATTACATTGCACCTCATGTGCTCGGTGCCTGTCCCACAGACCAGTCTTTTCAGCATCTAACACTTCGATCTGACTGGTCATTTCTTGGCATGAAGAGGTAAGCTTACTTCGATCATGTTCAAGCTCCTTTATGTACTCTTCTAACTTGTGAATCTTAAATTCTTGTGCAGAAACGAGCTCTTCAAGGCGATGGACTATTAGGCTTGTTTCTGTGTTTGTACTTAACTTCTCTTTTTGTGCAATCTCCAGGAGTTGCTCATTTTCTTGAAGCTTATCCTCATACTCTACAAGCCTATCCTCTGTTTCTTTCAAGTTATGCAGCAACACCTGCTTCTCCTTCTCATAGGCCCCAAGGAGGTCTTCATAATTCATCTTCAGTCTCTCTTCTGTCAGGACTTGGGTTTGTTCACTGGCATCCAGCTGAGTCCTCAGGTCTGCAAGCTTGTCTTGCAGCCTCTGCATCTCTTTTTGATGGTCCCTCTGCAGAGCCTGTTGCATTTCCATTTCCCTGAGCTGTTGATTCTTTTCTAAAATCAAAGATTCTGCTTCTTTTAACTTCTGCTGGCTGGCTTTAAGCTGGGTACCCAATGTAGCCTCATTAAGTTGCCATTCTTCCTGCACTTCTTTAGCTTTCTCTTTTTCTATCTTCAGGTCTCCTTTCATTTTTGCCAGTGCTTGCTCCTTTATTGTGAGCTCTGCATACAAACTGTTGAGGCGTGCTTGGAAGCTTAAAATTTCAGCCTCGTGGTGCCGGATGGTATCTTTAGCTTCTCCATAACTATGTTTAAGAGCCTGCATCTGTTGACTTAACAGCTCCTGGCGCTTGCACTGGGACTCTAGTTCACTCTGTAGATCCTTGTTGACTTTATGGAGTCTCTGCCAAGCATCGGCTGTTGGGTCTGCCAATTCAGTCTTAAAGAAATTGATTAAACACTTATGTTAGTAACACTCCTTATTTCCCATGGCTGAGTGTCACACCTCTGGTCAGCTTAGACCATGACAATGCTTTGTACCTCTTTAGATTGCTGCTGTACCTAACATTTTTCACCAAAGCATCAAATCCTTTAATGTCAATTTAATAACTATTTTTCTTAGATCAGTTTTGGCACAAACAAAAAATAAATAAATAACTAAAAAAACACAAACTATTACAAACGGGAGGAATCAAATTAATTAGAAGAGATCTGGACATATCTAGTGACAACACAAATAGAAAGGGGAGGAAGAAGACTTAAATCACTGTTCAGTATTGTTTTACAAAATAAAACAATTATTCTGGGTTAGATTTCCAAACAAATATGATAGAAAGGAGACATGTTTCTATTACATGCAGAGATGGGACCAAAACAAAAATGAAAACATGATTTTGTAACTTTGTTTTTCATGCCTTTTATGTTCATTTCTTGAAAGGTCTAGAAACAAAATGAAAAAAAAAAATACTAATATGGACATTAAAATAATAACAAGGTTAAGAAAGCAAAGCTGCACACATGCAAACGAAAATATGAGGGGACAGTATGCGGACATAAAGAAACATAGCAAGTAACAGAAGACGCAATGCCAGAAAACTTGGGAGAATTTAGCCTGTTCTGCTGAACCCTATTATACTTTGAGAAATAGCCCACAGATGTGACACTCAGTGAAACGTTGGATGTAAACCATGCTAACTCTAGTATCATGCAATAGAAGCCACCAGGAAAATTTAGTAAGAAAAGCCACATGACCTAGAACAGGGCTGTATAAAGCGGTTGTAAATGATAAAAAAAAAACCAGGATCCTTCAAAGACTGAAAGATGCCGGATATGGTCATTCAGAGATTCTCTTAAGCCAAAAACTGGACATGCCTGCTCTAGATCATTTTGTCAAAAGATTCATTTGCGGGTGTTAAAATATCTTTGACTGCTGATAAAAATAAAAGAATTAGAAGGGATGCAAATGCAATGAAATGATTTGAGTCAGTGCAGAGTTCAATTATCATTGACAAGTTTAAATGAAGAAGGGTTTGTATTGATTAGTTGAATGCTTACTAAGTGCACTGGACATTCCTTCCGTGCATATTTTCACGACCGTTTGCTACCGCATAGGTTGACTCAAGCCCTCAATGGACAAGTGCATTTACTTGTCTAACACAACTAACATTTGGAAACAAATTGAACTTACTGATATATTTATCATGAATTTAAGTAAGTGTGTGTGTGTGTGTGTGTGTGTGTGTGTGTGTGTGCGCACACATATCCATACAGTGCGCCTCAGCCAAAAGAAGCAAAATGGGTAATGTTTAATAAAGTGAGTTACTAATGAATTAGTTGATGTTTGATTAGTTACAGTTAACTTGAGATAAAATTGGAAGGATGTTTTACATAATATATTCATTGTTTCCATGGCTTTTTTTGTGAACACAGTAGTTATGTCTTGTTCTTTGATTCAAACCATCTTTATATAATGGGGGCAGCTGGTTAAGCCAGACCATAGCTATATTTGAAAAGGTTTTTTGTTTTTTTTATCACTATGCATGGAGATTAATTAGCACACATTTAATATTAAGGTTAATGAAAACTAAATATCTCTGACAAAAAAGTACAGTAAATATTTCAAAAGGAATCAGAAATGTAGCCATATTTAATGAATACAGAGAAAGAATCTTCTTTGCACAGTAAGCATATTGTTTGTGGAATGGAAATTAAAAAGGAGGCAAAGCCTTTAACTAAAACAAGAGCGAAATACACCAATGCTGGACGAATCAGTGACACTGAGCATATTCCAGAGATCTAACACATATAAAGAGAACCCCCACCCCACGCTGTACAGCTGTAACCACCATTAGAAACTAGAAAACGCAGAATCATTTTCAGTACACCTTAAATTTACCGTTATTGCTTTGTGGCAATAACAGTGGCAATCTATGACAATTCGCAATTAATCTTCATACGTTTACTTACTTATTTTTTTAAATAAAACTGCTTTAAACAGTCAGTAAAGTAGAAGAACACTCTATAGTGGAAGCAGGGCACCCTGTAAGCTAAATGTTTCCATTATATAAAAACAATTTTAGATCATAAAAACTAAAAATTATACAAATATTAGTGCTTTTATTTCTGGGAGGAGTTATGTAAATTAGAATCTTTTTGGAAGGTAAGGAGTAAGATTTGGCAGAATGTAGTCATTAAAGCACTTCCATTCTGGTTGCTAAAATGACAGATATTGGCCAGAGCCATTTAAAGACGTACAATATAACTATCTCCATAACAGCAAACATTGATCTACAATGGGAGGAGTCAGAACACAGGTTAAAGCTTATTGTGTGCCCTACTCCCTCTTACAGAGTAACAGGCCAGTTTTATGTACAAACTATAAAAGAATATCTAGTTTCTAGTGGTCAATAAAAGTAATCAGGTTTAATTTTGTTTTAGTTTATAGAGAAGCAAAAGAGAAGGCAAATAATTACTCCCCCCCACAATATAGTTTAAACAGACTGCAGATTGTCTAAGATTACCATTGCCTTCAATATACTATTAAAAAAATGTTATAATTAACATTTAGCAGCAAAGCTTAGTACAAGTTGCTTTAATGTGCAAATGCAAAAATCTGAAACCGTTATAAGATGACGTTCTCTGTGCTGCCCTGCTTAGTAACAGTTAGTGGAGTAGTCCATGCAGGCTGTTAGTGGATAATTGACAATTATGAAGAGATTTTTAAAAAATGAACAAGAATGTTCTGCAGACTGAACAGAAAGAAATCAAGCCTTTGGCAATGTACAGTGTGTTCTACAATTATCAATTATTGGTATGTTTACAGCAACTTGATATTAAGCCTTACATAGCCTTTAAATATAGTATTGCGGAACAGCTGAGTGCCACTAGAAATGGCAGTGCAAGTGTTAGCACTGTGTGAAAGAGAGGCATGCATCGACCATGTCTGTTGGATGTTTCTACCTCTACAGATGTAAGCACAATCACTGCCAGTCTGAATTTCAGTAAATGGCAATGAGTGGCAGGAACAGGGGAAGAGATACCAGGTTACCTGTAACACATATCCATCCCTTGCGTTATGCTGCTGTTCCAAGGCTTCTTTTAACCTTTGCTGCAAAGCAAGGTTCTCCTCTAAGAGATCAGCTACCTCCTTCCGAGACTGTTCCAGCTAGACAAAAGGACAGAAACAGCTTAACAAATGTACTCAGATTGACATGCTTCTGTACTTACTATTTAAACATGGCATTATACCTGCTTTTGAAGAAGGACAGTGATATCTTCTGAGGGGTGCTTTAGTGGAGAATTGGGTAGAGGCAGTGGAGCTATAGGTATCTGTTTTTCCTCCCTAAGTGGAGTGGTCTCAACTTGTTGCCACCGTTGTTCAATCTCTACCTGGACATTTGACCTAACTTCTAAGGTTTCAGACAATGAGGGGCCCCTGTCAACCTCCATGCAGGAAGTGTCTTCTCCAGCTGACTCCTCCACGGAGTCCGAGCTTTCAAACCTCTTTCTGCGTTCTTCCCTCCGTCGGGCACGTTCCCTCTCTAATTCTCCTAGATCATTCTTAAAGTCTGTGGTATCATAAGATGGTATGGATTTCACAGCCTCAGCTGCCTGTGCCCTTTCCTGAGCCAGGGCCTGTTGCATAGGACGGAACTCAGCCCAGTCAAATGTTTTGGAACGGCCTTCCCTCCTCCTTTCCCTTGCCCTACTTCGCTTCTGCTCTATGTCAGCATCTGAATGTTCAGAGTCCTGCTTGTCACTCTGTGTAGAGTTGAATGAAGAAGAGGTCTTACTCTTCTCCTCTGGCAAAGAGCTGAAGAACAACAAAGGAAAAAAAAAAACCCATCAAGAGTGTTACCAGCAAGACAGACCTGGGAGATCTGTTGAGAAGATACCTATTAACAATTTTACTGTGCAGGATCTGGGAAGCAAGCATTAATTGGGGGGGGAGAAATAATTTAATGACCTTAACGTTCATAATTATTATAGAGTTTGATTTAAAAAAAAAAAAAAAACATATTCAAAAGAAATTAAAAAAAACGTTGCTTACCAATTACAATTACAAATGTAGACAAAGGAGACTTTTTACACATAAGACAACAGTTTATAAGGGAAAAAAACCAAACAGCAATTTTGTTTTTAAAGGCATAATGGTGTGCAGCATAGGTTTACATGCGCTTCCGATAATTTCTCTCATGGATTATTCTAAATAAACAGTGCAGCCTCTGTTGGGAACAGGTGGACTCAGTGATTTCCTTCATTTCAGCAGCTGGTATTGTACAGTTGACTAATGATGGGATGCGTGAATTTTTCTGGATGCAGTTAAGACATTTTCACCAGTTTGGCAGATAAAAAGTTAAGTTGGGGGAGGGTCTACATTAACAGATATGTGTCCACATTAAAGATATAAAAAATGGTCAGGTTTTGGCTCATACATCAGCACATGCAATTATATAGATGCAAACTAAAATACCCTCTTGCATGCTCAATTTTATACAGCAGATTTTTATTTTTGTGCTTAAAAAACGAGGAAAATATTTCAGTTTTGTACCCATAACCATTTTGTGTTTAAATAGTGGAATATATTTTCTGTTACTCATTTGACTGTCTCACGTTTTCTAAAATACAGCCCTGCCATGCTATCTGAACTCAGCTACTAACAGCAGAGCTGGTCTGATGCCAGATCTGCCCCTTCGAGGCGCAGTCAAGTAATGTGGGTACAACAGACCATGGATACTCTGCATACACACACAAAACATGTTGCTTGGTTTTTCAGTGTTAACAGTGCAAAGGTTGTGACTTCTAAAACAAACAAAAGAAGAATTCTTTCATCACTCATTGAATTACTAAGCAAATAACATCACCATAAAATTTTTGTTTTAATTATGAAAAATCAATAGAACTTTTTCTGTACTTGCATTTACCTACTGCTTGTTTACAAGCACAGTCATTGTATCTCACTTTATGGCTGAAAGGTAAGCTAACAAGCTACAGGTGATTGGTGCAGTATGGTGTGCACATCAGCATAGTACCCAATATAAGATAGGTAGACAATAGTATTCCTAAATATAAACGTTATGAAACTTCTTCTTAACTTTTACTTAGGTAAATAAGTCCTTTCTTACTGGGCAGGGACTTAATATATAGTAGCCAGGATCCATAGTTTCCAGGACTCCAGCACTGCAGAAAGAAGAAAGAGTGCATAAACCCTGCTGAAGGAGATGCTGTGCCATGCCAGGTAGATGGTGCCGCAGTCCTTTGTTTCATTGTGAAACAAAGGACAAAGTAAACAGAAAAGTAAGTCCTAAGGTAGGCAGAATTGGGCCTGTTTTTAAGCTCATGTTGGCTTACATTTACAAGCGATGAAAGAGTCCAATCCTTGTCTTCTGTATGGATAGCATTAGACTGTGGTGGTGTACAACACTGTAGCTTTGGGTGCTCAAAATAGGAATGCTAATCAAAGCAACTAAACCACGGTCACATGAAATATTTAATTTGATTGAAACCATAATAAAAGCAAGAAAGAAAGCATAGTATTAAAGTGTGTATTAAATAGTAAATCAGTTGGTTATATGGGACTGTACAACTTCTACCTGTCGCAAGATCATCATAAATGGCTGGTCACCTTTTGCGAACCATAAGATGCTGCCTAGTAATATAATATTACTTTAAAACAAAGTATAAAACCAGAAATGTTCAACTTGGTGGAACTGTGCAGGAATTTATGGGATCAGCAATGCAACCCCTATCTTATATCAAGCTTTAACAAAGTACACCACCTTGTCTATGAAATACAAGCAAGTTTTATTTATTGGTTAGCAAAACTGCAGCTGCCTGTAAAACTTGATTTATGAAGGTTAGAACAATTTTAAGACCTATTGTAAGAAGTACAATTAACGCCTGCCTGAACCCTGGTGTTAGAGAAACAGGTACACGTTTGTGTAAAAAATGGTAGTTACTATTTTGCATCTTTTTTTTTACACTAATGACTGCTTTTTGTAAAAATTGTTTGCAAAATGTTAGCAATTTCCATTTATCTCCAAACGTTAGCAATTACCAATTGTGCACAGATATTGCTAACCTTTTGCTAATATTTGGACACAAACAGAAATTGCTAACATTTTTTACACAAAGATCAAAGTTATCATTAGGTGCACTTTTAAATGGTAAATAGCCGTTATTTTTTAGCGAATATTTTTACCATTATGACAACACCACTTGCCTGATGAAGAGGCCTTAGGAGCCTCGAAAGCTTGCATTTACCATCTATTCCGTTAAAATAAAAGTTATCACCTATACTCTTGTCTTTGCTTAAAATCTATGGTTAACACTGTGCTACACTTTACTGCCTCTGATAACACCACTTGATACATTTCCCCCATTGACCAGTAAATTCTAACAATCTAAAGCAACCAATCTGTAACTAGCCATCACTGGTATAGATTAACTAAAACAATGAAAGGCAACCTTTAATTTGTTGCTATGGACTCAGCAATTGTTTATCTCTCCTAATAAATGTTCCCTTATTTTAGGGAGTAAATAGTTTCGCAAATTACCAAAAGAGACTTTTATGCAAACCTGCAAAAAACGACATAGTCTGGAGTTGCCAGGCTCCAGCAGAATGAGCAGTATCTGCTATGAATGTCTATAGCCATGCTATGTGGGACACTGTTGCATCATGTTTAAGCAGTAAGAAAATGCAAGTCAGCACAGCCATGGGAACAGTTAAGACCCCTCTAAACACAAAACCCTACAGAAGAGCAGAGAGAAAGGAATAAGCTGCACTGTACTGTGTAATGAATCAACGCAGTATCAGGGCAGTAACTGGACACTATGCTGTGGTAACGTGTCTGAAGCATGAGGGGGGCTTTGTGTTTGGTGTAGTAGTAGTTAAGGAAAGAAGCACCTGGCCACAATTTTATAGCGTATTTTTTATACCTAAATTGTCACTGGTGTTTGATTATAATCGTAAACAATATGAGTAATGGAGAACGACAAAATCACTCAAGCGCAGTTTATAGTGTCAGCTGGGTGCACATCCACCCACAGTTGGCACAATAAACTGCACCTGTCAGTCTCCACGACTCATATTGTTTCCGATTATATTGATTCTGGGTGGAGGTGCCCAGGTATCGTGGATTGCGCAGATGTAACTCCTTTAGATTAATTACTGGTATTTGATTACAGTGGTGTAGATCCTGGAATAGATAGAGAAAAGTTGAAGGCTGCCTCTGCCTAGACCGAGTTTGCTGAATTTTTGGGCTAAACCTCCCATGTGGCAGAAGCAAAAGCATGCAGTGAACCACAAAAAAATACAAACCACAAGACGTTAATACAGGAGAGAACACAGCTTTCCAACCTGGGCTTCAGCACAGACAGTTTCAGAGAGAAGCTTTTCCTGAGGTTTGCATGGAAATCAAAGAGATGGAGTAATGAAAAAGGTGGGAGAGAGAGAGAGAGAGAGAGAGGATGGAAGGGGGATGGAGAGAAATTGGGAAGAATAGACATGACACAAGGAGTGAAAAAGAAAAGGTAAATAAATCTACAGAACATACAGGGCTTTCCAGACCACCGAGAAAGGGCTGTGATTGGATAAAACAATACATGACTTGTCTGTAGCCTCACCTAGTGACATCTGGGGCTGTGTTGGGACGCACATGTTTCATGATTGTCTGAATCCAGTTTCGCCGGATGCCAGAGGTCATTGCAGATAAAGTGAATTCTCCTTCTTTAGTCTAAAGAAAACCACATTGACACTGTGTATCTCTTTGTGCAGACTGATGATTTGTAACAAAGCTATGCATGCACCAAACTGGCCATTTCATCATTATTGCAAATGATATAAGCCTGCCGTTGGCTTCAGTGAACCCATCCCCCTAGTATTGCCTGGGTGGAGAGGTGGAAACATAGCGGTAAGCTCCATTTTGATTTATATTTTTGCTACTCATCATCATTTTTCACCAATGTATTTTAAAAAGATTTGGTATTTGTTCATTTTCTCAAGTACTTATCTAAGCATGCCTAGCCTATACCTGCCTTTCATGTCATAATATCACAGTTGCAAAGATGCCAACAGCAAGAGGATCATTGCAGCTGTCAATAGAGGAGCTAAACACAAATGCACACTGTCCACCTAGGCACTGTGTAAGAGTCCTTATAGTCTCTAAAAGTGCAAATATTCCTTAGCTTACATTCAATGGGGTAAAATAGCTTTTAATCACTACATCAGCATTGGCATTTCAAGCAAGTGAAAACAGGGTAGCATTCTTTGTCCTTACGTGGATTTGGAATCCATAATTCCGCTGGACTGGATACTCTGTGACGTCATAACAAGTTGACAGATCGATCTCCCCATCTAAATCAGCAGCCTAAGAATATAAAGAAGAGACACAACCCTGCTGAGACAGAGGAACACATCCCAGCATAAACTGCAACAGTATATAAACTACCATGTACATGGTAGTGTCATAAAAATAGTAGCAAAAGATGCCGGTTTATTTCTTTTCAGTTATTCCATTTATTCATTTTTAATCTCTTTTATAAATTACAAATTAGTTATTGGGGTAAGGTTACTCACATATTGTTACTACACTATCAATTAATAGCTGAAAGACGTGGTACTATTAGTTAAAATGGGGTTTAGTAATATTAACTTAAGCTTGGTTTCAACAGTCTATTATCTTAAAGTGAGGATGACATGTAACAGTGCTCTGCCATGATTATAGCGATAAACCCTCAATAACAGTGAAACGGGTTTTACATGTCATATTATGTGTAATTTTAGGATTTCGGGGGGTGTTTCTTTTCCACAAATACTACCTCCCTCCTATTTGTGAACATGCTGCCTAGCAGCCGAGGAATGGTAACGAGGGTATAGCCAAACTATGAGTGCAGGGTTTGCAAATGGATTTATCTACCAGACACAAGACAAGCTCAGGTGGCTTTGAAAAGGAACTACATTGGTAGAAGCAGAAAAGTACAGAAACGACCACATCTGAGGCGCAAGTAAAATGAATTAAAGCAATAAAAAAACAACTAAAGGTTTGAGGTTAATTCATTTAGAATGCAGTCAAATGTGCTTTTAAATCCACAATCAGCTAATCACATTGAATTAATATTTGAAGTAACAAAGAAAATCTAAAAGAAGAAGCCAACAGATTAAATGAGTAAAGTACAATTTTTACTTACCTCCTCTGCCACAGAATCTCTGTAATACCTTAGGTTCTGATCCGTCAACACAAACCAGTGCTTCTTCCACTAAGACAAAGAATCAAAGAAGTAATATGACTAACATGGAAGCATTAATGCACCTAATTAATCGTGTATCCTCATGGGCAATAATTGCTAACCAAAAAGATATGGTGACTAATTAAAGCTGATGTAAGCCTAAACAGTCTACAGACAAGAATATCTGTAGTGGTCAGTAACAGATGAAGCTATTGTATTTATGGTTAACTAACTGAACTGTTTAAAGAGTAGCTAAAATGTGAGAAAGAATTAGGCTACTAATAATGTATTTTAAGCATTGAGTTTATTGTACCAGCTCAGTAATGCACCAGCTGAACTACACAGAAGACCTGTAAATTTGCTTCTGGTGCTACACATCTCGATAGTATACAAGTGCTGGTCAACGAATTAGAATAATTTGAAATAGTGCAATCGTCAAGCGGAAAATTCGCGACAGAAAGCTTACTACGCTGGACTAACTGAAGCAGAAC
>WMED01013598.1:2061-14348 GCA_019650415.1 Pipa parva | reverse complement strand
TTATTTACGATTTACACAACGTGCCAACTTTTCTGATTTTGGGGTTTGTATATACTAAGCATAAAAGCATAAATAATTAATAAAGGATACAAAACCACATTTACAAAAAAACAAAAACAAACAGTGCTAGTGCTCTATAAGGAAGGATTTTAGTTTGGTTTTATAAGAGCAGAAGGAATGTTCATGGCGATGGTATAGAATTCCAGATGTTGGTATATTAGGTTATATGTTCAGTTATTTCAACCCATGAAGAAAAGGGAATTATAGTGTAATTTTCGGAATAATACTCTATGCACCCTTTTATATAAAGGCAAGGTTTTAGTATGGGATGATAGAGAAATCTGATAGGCGACAACCATTTATTGAAGAATTGTAGCTTTTCAGTGCGCCTATTAGAATCTATAATCCAAAGCCTTCCTCGCTAAGGGGGATAAATTCAATAAAGTGTAATTTCACAATCCTGACTGTAGTTGATTTCATTTAATCCAGTCTTTTAAGGTTCTCTGTGAGCAAATTTTGTCAGTTCACGTGGCAATTTGCCTTTAGACAATTCAATTGTAGATGAATATCCTAATTTCCAAAAGTGTCTCCTAGCAGGCATTATTTTGCTGTATCTCATTGCATTACACATTTATGAATATGCAATGCTGACAATTGCTTTTTTGGGGGTTAAATTCAATCTGCTGTTTAAAGAATCACCCCCCTGAGAGCATTGTGCAATACTGGAAACATGAAGTGCAGCTGGCTAACTCATTTTTAGGGAATTTTGAAGGCACTGCACGTCTATAAATACTAATACTGTCAGGGTTCTAGGGTCAACTATGAGGAGCACCTGTTCAAGCAGAACCCTTATCAGTTAGATGTCCTCTTCTGTATAGAGTATACAGGTTAACCAATGCAGAGAAATGTTTCCACCTGCCATAGAGGTCCAATTAGCAACTAAACCAAACAAATACAGGCCCAGGATTTTTTTATTACCAATATATGTCTAAATATGGGTGGAACTGTGAACTAGTACAGTGGCCCAGATACCAAAGGTGTCCCATAATGCTCTGGTGGAAATATTATTCCATAGGATTTGGAGTACAAACAATGTGTCTTCCCAGGGGCCATCTTTAATTACTCTTTACAAAGAAGGCCATGAAATCCCTTATATGCTGTAAGATGTGTTTTACTTAGTCTGTGGGAATTCTCTAATGCACAGTTACAACACACTCATCTGCTCTCACCTTTTACTTCGCAAAATCTTATATTGAAATTATTTACAACTTATGGATTTGAAGATTAAGGGGGTCACTCATTCAAGGCCGAATTCACCTGGCATAGTGACTGTTCGCTTCAATACGATTAGGAAGTCACAAATTCAATTCTCCCTATTCATGAAGCAGTGGACAGCGACAGACACGGTCACATGTGTAGTGCGGTGTAGTCAGTCAGACAATAGTAGGATGAGAAGTCATGCGGAGTGAGGAGAACTCCTCCAGTGAAGCGCAGTGATGTCAGTCTCATCATATCCCACTAACTGTATATAAATGAAATATGCTTATTTTTATATGTCACCTTGTGCCTAGTTCATGTTTAATAGTAGACTAATCTAGTCACAGTTGCCATTGTTACTATTCAGTGAATAGTCACCTTTCTGTAACACTGGAGCCCTGTCATCAAACCCTCAATTGACCACTCTGATCTGGTGAGGGCAATCAGGTGAATTCAGAGCAGTGTGCCCTGCAGAATCCGCTCCTTCAACAGACTCCGTTGCATGCTGAATATCCCAATTACCTGTGCACGTGCACGCAAATTGATGCAAAGAGCTCTGTAAGTCAGCGACTGGAGTAAGCGTCAGAATTAGTCATGAATTTGTAACATCGCAGAGATTGTTGAATAAAGGGAGTTGGAGAAGTCACAAAAGGACACAAATAGCCGGCATTTACGCGACTGTTCAGACTTTAATGAATTACCCCCTTAGTGTATATTACATTTAAAATGTATATGTAAAAAAAAATTAAATATCATAAAATCTATAAGAATGAAAAATAATGCTTGTGAAATATATTCATATAAAGATCTTCAGGAAATGATAAAATAAATAGGAATTTAGCCACAGATGGTTCAGTTTTGGTCATAACAACTGGATTTCCCAGATATGATGATTTGGATGCAATCTTCTATTAATAATCATACTGTGAATTAAATCCTTAGATGAATCATGGAGGAACTTACAGTAACAAACTTAAATTTGCACTTAACCTCACAATAGCATTATATTTATTAAATGCAGACTAGGGCAGAAATACATCTGGTCTTGTAGTTAGTAATGGAATTAATATGTAGAGCAACTAGCTCAACAATTTCCCTCTTTCCCTAAAACTCTGATGTAGTTGCCTCTAGGACCTCTTTTGTACTCCTGGAATATTCTCTTCATTTATCCTACCTAGGGGGTAGGATCTTAAGAGACTTGATGACCCAGAATAAAACCCATAGGAAATGTTTGCCTAAGCACACTTACTGCTTATTTTAAAACTGGGAGCAGGCACTGCTCGGCCTTAGCCAAACTCTACTTTTATCCAGAATAGAAAGATAAACCCGGAGCCCCTCAAACAGATTAAGTGGAATGACCTCATTTATTGAAGTAGTGTCAAAGAACAAAGCTTCACATATGGCATTACCCTATGGAGCTTGATGAATGGAGGATAATACCATCCATGAAACGTCTTTCACACTACTTCAAAAAATGGGGTTATTCCCATTAATCTGGTTGAGAGGCTCTGGATTTATTTTCTGTGTTGCACCCACAAAAGAGTCACACCTTCAAAATGGGTAAAGCTTGGCTAATATTTGTGTTCACTGACAGCAAACCAAATATAAATGTAGCCACCCTCTACAAGTCATTCAAAATGTAAATGTTCAATTGGTTGTTAAAACCCAGGATCTATGCATAAGAGCAAATTAGTATTTCTGACAACAACCCTGCTGCCCCTTTCAGGCAATGTTGTACCAGCAGCACACTAGAAGATAAGGAAACTTTTGGTGGGCCCAGGCCATAGTGGACCCCTGAATCTTCCAACTGTACCATCGTGGGATGCTCTTGATATTAGTGTAAATCAGGTAGGAAACTGGTTACTAAAAATGCATAGGATGAAAGAAAACCATAGGGACTGAAGTGACAAGAAGAAAATTGTTTTATTGGTGAGTCCCCAATCTCTTCTTTCCTGGTGGGCCTCAACTCTGCAGTCTAACCCTTCTCCTTTGCTGTGTGGAGCAGGGACCTCTTCCTTCAGCCTATGCCTAGCACTTAAATGGTGATATACCTCCTTTATCTGTTCTGCAATTATCCTACCTCTGTGTATAATTAGAATATTCCTCCCTGCTCAGCCTAGAGGCCAAAGGAAAATGAAAATATAAATACATACAACATTCATTTTGTGTAGAGCAACACAATGTGGGGTAAGGTAGTTTCCAGAAGGCCATGTAGGCTAAAAATATGCAATTTAATCCTTGAAGTAAAACAAGGATACATGTAAGATTATGATTTTTACCTGTGATAAGATTACTATGACATGTTCCTTACTAATCTAATGAAAAGCCATGGAAGAGTCTTCTCTTGTCCTCAGATTTGTGTGTGGAGCTAATCCTCTTTGCCTGTAGGTACATCCCAGAAGGCTTGCAGTGCTCCTGTGGACCAGATTGGTACACTGTAAATAACAAATGGAACAATGAATCCTACGTTCTTTTCCTCTTCTGCTTCTGCTTTGGATTCCCTCTCGCAGTTATTGTATTCTCCTACGGACGCCTGCTGCTTACCCTCCACGCAGTAAGTTTTTCTTTGACAGGCAGAAATGGGTTGTGTTTCATTCGTTACATTTTTCAGAACAGCATTTTACTCTTATTTCTGTATTTTACTTAGGAACGTGCTCTAGAGAATGGGTATCTGGCTTTAGAAAGATTTACGGGCAGTGCTGGATTTACATCTTAAGAACAAATAGGCACAGAATGCTTGATGCAGTAAAGCCACACATGCAAACTGACCTCACCACTTTGTGCAAATACCCACAATCTAAAATATGCAGTGAACTAATGTGAATCATCTGTGTGACCTATAACTAAATGCAAAGTGAAATCACAAATGTCAGGTTCAAATTTGCCAACCTACATGTGTGACTCGGAGAAAGGCACTCTTCCATGTGAGCTGCCTGTAGACATGCACATATAGGGAAATTCATCACTGTGTATGGCAGGGGTTGGCAAACAATGGCATTGAGCCAGATGTGGCTCTTTTGATGGCTGCATCTAGCTCGCTGACTAACAAGTGGTGCTCACATGGATGCACCGCTCATTACAGTCTGCCGGCTAATCTCCGGCAGGCGCTGTGGAGACAAAGCTCTCTCAGCACTTCTGGGTTGCTAACCAATCTGCAGCCATTGATGTCACAGCGCTTCCGGGTTGCTAGCCAATCCAGAGACGCTGATGTCACGTTTGTCATGAGTTTGCAGCCAATCTGGAGCTGCTGACTTCACATATGATGTCAGCAGCTCCAGATTCAAAAGGGCTGAGCAGAGCCACACGTATATGGCTCTCTCAGCCAAAAAGGTTGCCGACCCCTGATGTACTGGATTAAACAAATCTTTCATTTTGTTATTATCAACAGGAACATTTTTTTTTTGCTTAAAGGGGAACTATAGTGGTAAACTGTGCTGTCATTTCACTGCACCGAGGCAGACTTCCCAGCGCTTAGGCTGACACAGGAGCCAGTGTGAAGCTCCTCCCAATTATGCAGAAGAGCTCACACACATCATCACGCTCATTACGTTTTTTTGTTGTTTTTGCCAGTGAGGGGAGTGTTCTCATTGGCCCTGCAATGAACGTGATGACGTGTAAACCCTTTTACACCACCAATTCAACTATGTGGGTGGAGCTTCACACTGGGTAAGCGCTGTGAAGTCTGCCTCTGCACAGTTCGAGCTGTAACTGCAACGTTTCAACATACTAGAAGGGATTTAAAAAAAATATGTTATCTTTAATCCTAGTACAGACCTAACGCTCTCATTAGATATGACTAATGACACAACGTTGTTGGATTGACCCAAAGAGATTAAGGAAAATTGATTTCCTTAATCGTCGCTAGTTTATCTAATAAGAGGGAAATATTTTTCTATTTGAGACAGATTTTTCCAAGTTTCCCCTAGACACAGAAATGGTTAAGTTGTTTATTTATACATCATGTAGTTTATTGTCTTGGGATGGAGCGAACTGCAGCTCATTTGTCAAGACATTCACAGGAGACAGTGCCACCAAAATTATATCTTTCTACATTAATAAACACAGGCAATATGCATGAATTATCATAAGAAAGTACCACTTTTTTTGTAGTATTTTGCTTGGTGGTCTTGTCTTTCTAAAATTCTCACATAAATTACAATTGTTTTTTAATTAATTTTAATGACATTTAAATTTGAGTGAATTGCCACCAGAATAGTAACTGGACCCTTTGTTTAAGACATCCAATTTACCACTTTCCTTTGGTGAAGACAAATATAAATATTCATGCTAATGCACCTTGGGAAACTGTAATTTTGATACGTGATAAACATCCTAAGCCAGTGATGGCGAACCTTTTGTACACCGAGTGACGAAAAGGTGACGTCACTCACCAGCTCCTTCCCCAGAAGTGCCAGTGCCAATGAGTGATATCATCACACCTCCGACGGGGGAGGAGCGCTCCCCAGCGAACGATGTTTCACTGTAGGCTGCAGATCCAACCAGAAAACTGTCAGGTCGGGTCTGTGGCCTGCACTGAAAGACCAGTCGCTTGTTGGGGGAAACAGGAATACCAGCGGTGGCCATAGGTTCACCACCTCTGTACTAAGCGTCTGTGAATTTGAATAGATGCAAAGTGGTGTGTAAATACATGGTCTGCATAATGTGGCAAGCTGTGCTTGAATTCACAGCATCACAGAACAAAATGGCGTTGGTGATGTGATGAATTGTCATGAAATCATGTATTCCTAAGACAGTTCTTACATTGATAAATAAGCCATTTACATGCCAGGGGTTTACTTGTAGGATTCCTGGGACATATTTAAAAGGGGTTAAAGGGACACTAAACCCTCATTATGATCACGGTTCACAATACGTGTATTTGAAAACTGAAGTTAATTTTGATAGTTGTCGTTTTTTTTCTTTTTCTTTACAATGTGAAATGATTTAGATTGCTAATACATTTATATATATATATATATACAGTATATATATTTATTGCAATAGGTGCACTGAATATTCTAATAAGCACAGCTGATAATTAACTGTGAAGTGAAAGTGTTACAGTAATGAAATATTAAAGATCGTTTCTTAAATCTGGGCAATATTTATAATCGTTTTTTTTTTTAGTTATAAACATGCATATCCCAACATACAGTATGTTTTACACATATTAATGTGATAACCTGTTAAGGACATTGCTACATGGAAAATTTCATACATTTTCTGTGGTTCTGAGTCCCTTCTCCTCTGAAAATCTCTAACAAACCCATCCCTTTGGCTACTGTGAGAGAGTTAAGCCTGGAGCTGCTTCACATAACCTTAGCTTTGCTGCTGCTGCTGATGTTTCGTTGTGGCACACCGTCAGTAAGTTCCTTTGTGTTATTTCGCTGCAGGTTGCTAAGCAGCAGGAGCAGTCGGCAACCACTCAAAAGGCCGAGAGAGAGGTGACCAGGATGGTGATTGTTATGGTCGCCGGGTTCCTGGTGTGCTGGCTTCCCTATGCTTCCTTTGCTTTGTGGACTGTGACGCATCGTGGGGAACTGTTTGATCTCCGCATGGCCTCCATTCCTTCTGTGTTTTCAAAGGCCTCTACAGTGTATAACCCATTTATCTATATATTCATGAACAGACAGGTGGGAATTTTTTTTTTACATTCCCGGGGTAATTCATTAATGAGTATTTACTGAGGTCTAATAACCTAAGCAACCAATCAGATGTTGACTATCATTTTGTAGCCGTATAGTACCAGTGAATCCTTACTGCTGCTTGGTTGCTATAGGTTACAATTGCTCCTGTTGACTCATTCCACTTTATGTCTTTAGGGGTTTATTCACTAAAGTCCGAATTGTTGCCTATGGGTGTGAATTCGCCAGATAAAGACAGTCGCAATAGGCTGCTACTGTCGCAGTCGCATCTTTATAATGAGAATATTATCGCAACTTTATTATGGGAAAATTGTAGCAATCTTAGGCCCTAATTCACCATACTGCGAAGTGAGCCGCGAAGCCTTCAGCTCACTTCGCACATGGTGTTACGTGCATGCTGATGTCCTGTGCGCAGACATCAGCATGTGCATTAAAGGGATTCCCCTCCCGGCGAGAGCACTCGAGTCTCCTCGCCGGGAGGGGAATCCCTTTAATGCGCCCGCTGATGTCCGCGTGCAGGACATCAGCGGGCGCATAACACCATGTGCGAAGTGAGCTGAACGCTTCGCTGCTCACTTCGCACTATGGTGAATTAGGGCCTTAATTTTAAAAAGTTGTCGCGACTTTACAATGGGGAAATTGTTGCGGATTTGCTATGGGAATCCGCTGTTTGAGAATTTGACATTCGCATGTTACTGAATAACCCCCTTAATTGTTTTACTAATCATTCACTGTCATGTAGGGCGAGTAACCAGTGTCATAAAACAAATCAAAATCCTAGATAAAAACTTTCTGTATATACAGTGATTATATGAACATATGGGGAGATTTAACAAACATAAAGGTAAGCTTGCAATGGTGGTAAATTCATAGCAGCCAATCTGATGTACCGACACTAGACTGTTCAAAGTGATTGCTGGTTGCCATGGGTTACACCAAATTGCAGCTTTTCAATTACATATGTGAAATTCTTACATAATGCAGTAATTAGTTACATTGTGGCAACTGTTCTCTTCCTGTCTTTCCCAAAGAGAGAACCACACAACCTGCCAGTGAGGGTTTTTATAATATTTCTAGGACTCTCCTATCTTATGAATATTATTAAACACATTACAAGCCTGTTAAATTATACTTCAGCTGTGACTATACATTTTTAGGCTGCCACTAGATGGAGCTGTTGGATCAATTATAAGTGCTTTAGCCAGAGAAGGTATTTTCCATAGAAAATATATTAAATTAATAAACCCCCTTTCTTTTTTTTCCAATTTTTGTAGTGTCCAGCCGGTACACTACACATGTTTCAGGCACATAGAGCTCTATGTCAAGCATCATTCTTTAACTAAATTATTAAGGATAAGAATTTATACCCAACAGGTTTATATCCAATATATTTGGCATGTATTACAATATATATATATATATATATATATATATATATATATATATATATATATATATATATACACTTTATAACAGTTCACAAGTATAAAACAGGGGTGTTGCGAAGTCTAAAAACCCAGGGCACATCTCAAGGTTAACAGCCCTGACATCTCTTACAGACTTTTGAAGTTTAATGTTTCCTCTGTTAGATGACTTCTAGAAGCTTATGGCATATACAGACTACATTATCAGTATGAATGCAGCTATCATAGGAGCAGCAGGTGTTAAAGGCTAGAGAGGCCATTTTGTTTCTGTTTTGAATATGTACCTCTGACTGTTCTGGTCTCTGGGTCGAATGGGAACCTAGCAGTACACCTTGGTATAGGTCATGGTGCCAAGACCAGTTTCCTTCTAACCTTTTCCTTCTGGAGATATAAGCAAGCTAGCAACCCTTCTTCTACCTTACAAATTTCAGCAGCCCTAGTGTTGGAAGTGATAAAGCGAAAACAGCTGAATATCCATATGTTGGATACAACATTATAACAGTGTTTATGAGTTGGGGCCCTGGTATATTTTTCTGGCGTGCTAAAATATAAAGTTATTGAGGTTTCCTTAGTATCTTTAGATAATTTATGTTCACTTTTTCTCTTCCTTCCCACAGTTCCGAGCTTGTATGATGAAGATGATTTTTTGCGGCAAGAATCCTTTGGGAGATGAGGAGGAGACATCCAGCACTGGGTCTACTCAGGTGTCTTCAGTATCCAGCAGCCAGGTCACACCTGCATAACACCTGGCTAGACTAGGCTTTGTACTGTTGTGTTTGGTCATTAGCATCTTTAAGGTCACCTGATTGCAAGCAAAATACATACTAAAATGAGTTAACCATGTAAAACCTTACCTCCTAGGTAGAGGTACAGTAGAGCGCAATATGTGTTAAGATATATGTAGGAAACTTAATCTGTTCCATGCCCTTCAGGTGTCAGGGTCATAAATTTGACGGATCCAGCAAACTGGCAAGGATATATAACACAAGGCATATTACAAAATGCAGATGCTCTGTAGCACACATTTATGTTTTTTTCTTTTCCTGGTCTCTCTGAAAAGTATATCATCTGTTACAGTTTGGCAACTGAAAAAATACCAAGAATTCCAAATTGAACCTGCTTTGTTAGAACAAAAGACATCTGTTAATGTCTGGCATTCAGAGGAAGACATTTACTGTTGATTTGTTTTTGTTTTTTTTGTTATGGCAAAGTGTATTTTTTTGTGTTACATTCCATTTCTACTGTTTCTTTGTGTACCAAATGTGGTTATTTAGAGCCATAAATATATAATAGGTAATATACAAAATATTATTTGTGTAAGTAAACATCAAAATGTAGTGCATATCATTTGTTTTACCCACAGTCTATATCAGGGGTTGGCAACTTTTTTGGCTGAGAGAGCTATATAGTGCGTCTCTGCTCAGCCCTTTCGAATCTGGAGCTGCTGAGGTCATAGGTGATGTCAATGGCTCCAGATTTGCTAGCAACCCGGAAGCGTGGTGACATCAGTGGCTCCGGATTTGATAGCAACCCGGAAGCGTGGTGACATCAGTGGCTCCGGATTTGCTAGCAACCCGGAAGCGTGGTGAAATCAGCGGCTGCAGATTGGCTAGCAATCCGGAAGCGCTGAGATTGCTTTGCATGTGAGCACCGCTCATTACAGTCACACAACCAGATGCAGCCATCAAAAGAGCCACAGCTGATTTGTTCTTCTGGGGTAAACATTGTTAGGTTAAGCAAGGAGAGCAAGAAAATATTAACTATCACAAACCCTTTGGCATTTTTTGGTTGAGGCAATTGGTGATCATTCAGCATTCACTTAAATTTTCCTTTAAAGGCTCATTTGGTCAAGGGGTGATTTGCAAGGGAATGGGGAGATAATTACTGATCAGGGTTTTACTCTCCATCTCTTGTCTCCTACTGGCGCTATCAGAGCTATCTCCTCTGCTGTGCAGAAAGCAGGAAGTGAAGATGGTTGCAAAGCTTTGCACAGAAGAGATGACTTGACAGTGACAGTAGGAGGCAGTGACCAATCAAGCCTTTAATTCTCCTTCAACTTGCGTGTTTTACTCAAACATTTGAGAGTTCCTCTATTTCCTTGCTTCATATTTTTCACTGTCCAATACGAAATACAAAATTTCTTCTGGCTTTGTTGCATTCAGTCACCTCCATGTTGAAGTTGGTTGCCCATAGAGAAATGATTACAAAAGGTGTCCTGTTCGTACTACAAGCAATGGATCCCAACATTAAACTACTTTTTGGGACCAGAGAAGAAGAAAAAGTTAGCAAATTGAAATTTTGTATTATTTTTTAACCACTGTGTAGCTTATCCTCATGTGGGGAATAAATATAAGGCACAGTTCTAGTTCCATAGTTTTTTTTTTAAATAAATTAATGGTGTTAGGGGTGGAGCTAGAGAATTATATATATAATATATAATATAATAAGTACTGGGGACTGAATCAATTGTCATTTTTTACAAGTTAGAAGTTCCAAGGTAGACCAGTTTTGTACCAGAAAAAGAATTAAAATGATAAAACGTAACAATATGCTGGCAATTGAAAAACTGACCATTTAAACCTACATTTTTATGACGCGGACACCTCGTGCTGTGAAGAGGACCCCCATATTGCCAGAATTTGTGTCTAGAGAGGCCTGGCATTTTTAACTGGCAAGCTGGGTAGGAAAGACCCTAATTGGCATTATACAAAGCAGATGCCCTATAATTTGTGACATGAAACACTGTCTAACCCAGCCTTGCGACTGATAAACCAAAAACTTTTTATTAATGGCGTAGTTAGTCTTCCCGTGTTTTGTTACCTGGCGTCCATATTTTGGTGAATATTCACTTTAAAGATAGAAAAGCATGAGGCCATCCATACTTGGGCGCACAGAGTACTCTATCTCTGCATTTTTATCTTTATAGGTTTGAATCATAACTGCCATGGTGCTATATTCCATGCCTGAAATGGTTAAACAAAAAGTGGGTTAAATTTCATAGCTGTAAACATCCTAATACAG
Source organism: Pipa parva (assembly GCA_019650415.1). Lineage (NCBI taxonomy): Eukaryota > Metazoa > Chordata > Amphibia > Anura > Pipidae > Pipa > Pipa parva. The sequence continues at coordinate 3,001 of WMED01013598.1, read as the reverse complement.
AGAGGAACAGAAATGTTTTTTTGTTTTTTTAAATGTCACAATCTTGGTTATTCCTTTGCTGGTCTGGATCACAAGTAATGTCATCTGTGTAAATTCTGCTGTTACCTCTGTGTCGACAAGTCATTCAGTTTTTGTTAATGAACTTACTGTAACAAAGCTTACCTGAATTGTAAATAACCTTCTCCAATGTTCTCTGTGAATACTTATATCTGTAGCCCACCCCACCACCAGTAGAGTAAAGTCTAGGAACCTGCTGTTAAATAAATATATGCAATGCATCTTTAATTCTGGTATACTGTATTAATTGTGATGCATTTAACAATAGACTCTTGTTTTGATCATGTGTAGTACATAGTGCACCTACACCTTATGTTATCTTTGCTCTTCCATTAGCATTGAGGTGGTTTATCACCGCTAATAATTGTGCATCAACACAACACTTCAAGAGTAATTCAGGAAAGTCCGAACTTACCTGGCAATCCTTCGATTCAATTCGCTGAGATGGGTAAGCGCTCCCTTCTCTCCTGCATGTGGATATTAGCGAACGCTTTAAAGGTACTTCGGCTCAACTTGCGACCACTCGAGTCGCCTTGCGAGACTGGAATACTTTTAAAGCATTCGCTGATCTCTGTGTGCAGGAGACAAGGGAGCGCGTACCAGTCTCTGCGAAGTGAATCGAAGGATCGCCAGGTAAGTTTGGACTCTTATAGAGCAGATGATAAATACATAGTATAGCCTTCCAGAAACTGTGGTGGGAAGTATCAGAATGTTTTTTCCTGCCATTAGTTTCTGTTTTCATGTTTTGCTTATCCTTATCCAGACCTAATTATTTAGCAAGCAGGGGTCTGCCAAAAAAACTCTTGATGTTACCTGGAAAGTGACAAAGTTAACGAAAAAAAACAAACAAAAATGGGCTGCATTTGCCAAGCTTGGGAGCTCC